>LOEQ01003017.1:295749-325063 GCA_001685075.1 Bramus lutescens | reverse complement strand
GGCAGGAAACCCTGACTGCTCTTTGGACTGGAAAGGGAGGGGGAGGGGGAATGGGTAGAAGGGGAGGAAGATGGGAGGAGGGGAGGAGGTGGAAATTTTAATTTATATCTCTTTCTGCTAGCCTTAAATCCTTCTTCTAAGTTCAGATAGAGTTTCAAGGTTCTCATAATACAATACTAAATTTTGTTTAAATAATGCAAAGAACACTGTAGAATACCACCAGACATTACATATTATTTATATTATTCTACAGAGGCATCCTGTCATTGATTAATTTAGACTACTTATGTACTAGGTAAAAAGATGAAGGAAGATATATGCTCTAATCCCATCCCACCTTTGAATGTATGCACTATTCTCTTTGTGTTGTACATCTTAAGTTACAACATGTGTCGGTTCCTTGAGTTTATACCTGCTTGTAAATGAAAAGGATTAGTATCTTATTTGCTTTCCATAAATAATGGTAATTAACATATACATTCCAGTTAGCATCTTCAAAACACTTGACAAACATTAAGTAATTAATTAATTAAACAGAATATCATGATGAGCTTAATTGGGATCTCTCCGAGAAAATGCAATACTTCTTGGTTCATGTAAGTTTTGAAATAACAAGAATAACCTTTCTTGTGATATTTGACTGCCAGTTTGAGCACGGAAAGTACCTGAGTGCATGGTAATTAGATGTTATTAAAAAGGTCAATTGGATTTTTATAACCTCCAAAATGAAAGGATCAATCTCTCAATCTCTCTCTCTCTCTCTCTCTATCTCTCTCTCTCTGTATGTATCTATCTATCTCTCTGTATGTCTCTGTCTCTCTGTCTCTGTCTTTCCCTGTGTCTCTGTCTCTGTCTTTCTCTTTGTGTATTTCTCTCCGAGTGGTTCTCTGTCTCTCTGTGTGTCTCTGTCTTTCTCTCCTCCCCTTCCTCCTTTCCTGCCCCCTTTGTCTCCACATCTTCCTTATTTTCTCTCTCTCTTCTCCATCTATTGTTTTTCATGACCCCACACAGGGACACATATTCACTTAGAATAACAAATGTAGAACAAACTTTTGAACAAATGGTTTTATTATCAAAATATATCATTTTGCTATTTAAATATCTAATCAAACATACATAAGAATGATTTGGGATTCCCCTCTGTATGCTGTGAATATGTTTTATTGTCATTGGTTAATAAAGAAGCTGTTTTTGGTCAATGGCTAAGCAGAATAGAACAAGGCAGGAATTCCAAGCAGAGATAGAGGAGAAAAGAAGGCAGAGTCAGGGAGAAGCCTTGTAGCCACCAAAGGAGACAGACATGCCCTGGAACCTTGCCAGTAAGCCACAAGCCTTGTGGTAAAATATAAGATAATAGAAATGGGTTAATTAAAGATGTAAGAGCTACCTAGACATGTGCTTAAGCTATTAGCCAAACAATATTGCAATTAATATAGTTTCTGTGTGATTATTTTGGGTCTTGGTGGCCAGGAAACAAAACGAGCAGCCTCCTCTTACATAAGAAAATAGTATTTTGAGAAAAAAAAATTGAATTGTTCCTTTCTATATTAAAGTCAGGTGTTATTTTCCATGAATACAGTACCTTCTTTGTCTGATCCACAGGGGGAGAAATGAACACAGAGTAATAGGTAATCTGCAAACAAGCAGCACTCCCATGGACAAAAAGTAAACTGAGTTCTTTGTCTCTCGTTACTTTTATTTGTAACCGCCCTACTAGTTCAACACAGAATAATCCTTCTTCGCGGAAATCATCTCATCTTAAACATTCCAAAAATCATAGAAAAATAGCAATGAACTTTAATGCCCATTTTATACACACACACACACACGTAAAACACATATATGTATATTACACGTTACACATACACAGTATATACTGTACATACTACTGAGAGGTGAGGGTGCTAGCATGATTGTTTGAAGAACCTCAACAAGAAAGATAATCTCTGTTAAGCTGTTTTGATCTCAAATCCTTTGCTCTAACAGAAAAATACTTGTGAAGAGTGGTGTAAATCTAAAACATACTGATAGATATTCTTTAATACAGTCAGAGCTCAAAGTTTTGATTCTGATTTCATAGACTGTTTACTTCAAAAAATGACTTAATGACACATATTTATTAATTATCTTTTCATGTAAGTTGATATTGTCTTATCACTCATTAAAACATTTGTATGTCAAGAAACTGGTCCTAACCATTTCTGAAAATCAAGTCTACTGACCGAAAAGAAAAGAATTACAATCATATTTAAGTAATTAAAAAATATATTGGTTACTGAGAATAATTCCAAAAGAGTCATGGTTTTTGGTTGTTTGTTTGTATTTGTTTCTTAGTCATGAAAGATTTAGATGAGCTAATGATTTGATAATTTCACAGAAGAATATAATCATTTTTAGAGATTTACTATCATGTAATTTTGTTTCCCTAGCTGGTCTCTATCTCAATCTTAAGAATGGTTTCCAGCATACAGGATTTCCTTTCTCACCTATGTATATTGAGAAAGCATATTGTTTCACTTAACTGGTTCCATACACAGTGCTGAGGCACAATCGCATCACAATAATACCCATATCATGTAGATAAGGCCAGGGGTGACCTTAATACCAAATTCATACATTAAATTCATTATGTGAAAAATACAACTCAAATTTCCTTTGATTTTTATAAATAAAAAAACAGTAATGGCGGTTTGTTTTTAGCCCAATGATGCCTCACCTTACATATAAATAATTTCACCATTATAAAAATGTGGATTCTTTAATAGGCTGTCAACATCTTTAACATACTTAAAGAGATTTTGAAGATGAAGTGATGCAATAAATTCATCTCATTTGCAAAAATACATATAGACTGAAAATGAGGGGATCTGAAAAGTTATTCCACAAACACAAGGTCAATAGTAAGCAAGACTAACTACATAGATGCCAATTAAACAAACTTCAAGTAATCATAAATGCTATGCAGAAAGGAAAAAAAATCTTTCCAAAATGTCAAAGGATTCACTCAACACAAGCATGCAGCAGTGGTGATTATATCTGCAATCAGCACCACACTGCCACAAAATATGAAGCAAATGTGTGAGGGTTGGAATTAAAATGGCCCAAATAGACACATAGTGAGAGGAACTATTGGGAGGTGCAGCATTGTTTGAGTAGAAATGGACTTGTTAAGGAAGCATGTCATGGGAAGGGTGGGCCTTGGGGTTTCAAATGCTCAAGACAGGCCCAGTGGCTCTCTCTTCCTGCTGACTACTGATCCAGGTATAGTACTCTCAGTTACCTCTCCAGATCCATGTCTGCCTGCTTGTCATCATGTTGATAATGGACTAGACTTCTGAACTATAAATCACCCACAATGAAAGGTTTTACTTTGTAAGAGTTGCCATTGTCATGGTGTCTCTTCTTTGCAATAAAAAACACTCATTAAAACAAACAATAAATACCATCAGCTCTAAGAATTATACTCATAGGGAAAGTTACTTGGGGATTTTAGCCTTCCACCTTGATCAATGAATAAATTGTTAAAGAGGGAGTTAAATTATACTATAATCGTCCACCAGAGAGGAGCTCTACATCCTTCTGCAGGGTATATCTCTGACCCATGCTACTTGGTCCCTTCTGTGTCATACACCTCCTCTCCAGTCAGTCAGATCTCCCGCATCCATTCCCTGCTTCCTTCTGTGCCATATTTCATCTTTCTATCCAAGCATATATCCTAAATATTTTTCCAGAGTCTACCCAGAAGGGTCTCCCTGACCCTCCCTATCTACCCAAGCCACCCCAACTTTTGAAAGCTTGCCCAAGTCTCACATCTAGTGCCCTAGCCTCATGTGACTAACACTGAAATCTACCTCTAGACTTCTGTCAGGATTTTCCCTATTTATTCCCCAAACTCAAGACCTCTCCTACATTAATTCAAACCTTTCCACCTGACCAAACCTACCCCACATTTAACCTTTGAAACCAGGAGGCACGTTTTATATACCAGTCCCAGTCTGGTTTGCCCACCTGACATTGTTCCTCCCAAATCAGTTTCAAGCTTTAGGCCCAACATCCTCTCTTCTGCCCCAACATGCTCTGTCCATATCAGACTGAGAACTAACTAAAAAAAGTCCACAAGCTCAGATTTCATTTTAATAATACAGGCACTATAAAAGATCAAGTCAATATCTTCTCTTGTAAACATTCCAGTTCTGCACAGATGCTTGGCACTGATAATTATCTAGATGAACCTAGGACACAGAGTTTGAAACAACCATAAGCAATATCAAATAACTCAAATAGTTTAAGGAAGGCACACATACATACATAAAAATGAAACTAAGTTAAAAAGAAAGAGCTTAAGAAGAATAAATGCCTGAGTGGTGTCCAAGAAGATACAAACATAAGATTGGTGGAAAGGATGATACAGGATTTGAGAATAGACTTCAATAAGGAGATAGAAACAGAAAAGTCACCCAAAACTGAAATGAGGACAGAAATGAGAAGCCCAAACAACACAACTAGAAGACTCAGAAGGAAGCTTTATGAGTATGATGAATCAGACACAAAATAGAGTATAAGAACTCAAAGATAAACTGGAGTATCTTGTCCAAATAAGCAAGGGATAGGAAAAAATAAACAAAGGAGAGAAATACACAGGGAATATGGGACACTGTGTAAATAATCAAATCTAATTATCGGTACAGATGAGAGAGAAAAATCCCAAGTCAATGACATAGACCATATCATCAACAAGACCATAGAAGAAAATTTCCTCAAATAAGGAAAGATCCACCCATACAAGAAGCACACAAAACAACAAATAGACAAGATCAGAAAGGAAAATCCCCATGACAGGTCATGGTTAAAACACAAAGTATACATAGCAAAGAAAGTGTACTGAAAACTGCCAGAGAAATTGCAAGTCACGGAATAACAGCTGATTCCTCAATGGAAATTATGACAACCAGAAGAACCTGCAGCCATGCATTCAAAGTACTAAAAGACACATTGCTTTGGGGAAGGTCCAAGGCCCTCCTTACTTTATCTTGGCTGAGTAAGGTAGCCATCCAAAAAGAATGGGTTCACAAAAAGCCAGTACAAGCAGTAGGGATAAATCCTGGGGTCACTACCATTTGCCCTACATTCTGCCCCAGCCATGCAACTGTCATACATATTCAGAGGGACTAGTTTGGACTTATACTGTTTTCTTCCCTGTCTAGCTGGAGTTGGTGAGTTCCCATTAGCTCAGGTAAAATGTGCCTGACCCTCTCTAAGAAGTGGATAGAGATTAATGGGGTGGGGGGAAAGGTGGAGCGAATGGGAAGAGGGAAGGCAGCGGGAAGTGGGATTGGTATGTAAAATAAAAAAGTAGTTTGTTTTCTTTTTAAAAAATACGTAATAAATGCATTTGATACACGTGAAAAAAATCAAAGTGCAAAAAGACTATGATGATCAGTCTGGACTAATAAACTGAGCAAAACTATCTAGCACAACTGAAGGAGAAAGAAAATTTTTTCATGATATAAACAGACTTTTAAAAATTGTATCCAAGAAACTAAGCCTCAAGAAAATACAGGAAGCAATGCTTTGGTCTGAAGCCATAATTATTAAAACACATAATAGCACTGAGAACACAAGCAACAACATGAAAAGTCAATAATCCAATGATCACAACTAACACACACTTCAAAAATAACTTTAAATCTCAAGAACCTTCATTTTCCAATCAAAAAATACAGGCTGACTTAATGTATCTAAAAACATAATCCATCGACTTGCTGTTGACAAGAAACATACCTTCAGATCTTAGCATTAAAGACAGGCACCACCATGTAGTAAAATAATAGCCAAAAATGATCCAATAAAATGCGACCCAGAAACAAGAAGGAATCACGTTCCTAATATCTGATAAAATAGACATCACAAAAAAGTTAATCAGAAGAGATAAAAAGATACAATTCTAATTAAGAAAAAAGATGAACCAAGAAGATGAAGATTTTACTATCCTAAACATATATGCACCAAACTCTATTGCACCAAATTTCATTTTAAAATAGTAAAATGCTGGATTCAAGACAGACACAGATCAATGTCAATTCAGTAAGAGAAGATACTTTCAATACCCATTTTCTCCAAGAGACAGGTTATTGAAGCAGAATATGTCAGATGCGGAGTAGGGGGAAGCAAATAAAGGAATCCCACACTAGCTCAGAATAAAGTTTACTAAGGTGTTCTTTATTAAAAGGAAAAACTTATGGATCACAACACGGAAATAGGAAGGAGATCCAACATCTAGGTGTGGCGAGGGGGAAGACGAGGGGTGAGTGGGCAGGATCATGGCTTTTTGGTACCCAAAAGCCACACCTCAACCTGGTCCAGCCTCTCAAAGGCCATTGGCTGAAGAAGGTTCCCCATCACCTCCCCCTTTTGTCTAAATAAGAAAGTTCCAAACTCAATACAAGACTATATACAGTAAGAACAAATATCAAGTATAAAAATTAGAATTACAACCAGCATAAACAATATTAAGCAAAGAACATATGCCAAATGTTTCAATAACCATTCTATCCTAAGGGGTCTACGTCTTGTATTGCAAATGGCTTGGCTAGATAATAAGAAGATGGCAACCACGACTCTAATCTTCAACTCCATCGAAGGCTTGAGAAGGGAGATAACATTACTTGAGTAGGCAGGAAGTGCAATCAAGCAGCTTCCAAACTGTGCAGTAGATGACAGAGGCAACTGGCTGCCTGGGCAGTCACCCAAAATCTCATTTGCAATGTTGAAGCAACCAACTTTGGCTAAGGCCTAGAGTAACCAACAGACCATTTTCAGAGGCAAGAAAATTTTCAAAACTGTTTTACCCTGTCTTGGCAAGATTTGACAGTCTTTTTTCTTGTATCCTGCTTGTCTAGTCTGGATGTCATACACTTTGTCAGTGGTCAAGGCATGGGCAGTCCTTGCCCAAAGGCCAGTTGTGCCAAGAAGAAAACAAACTCCAGTTGGAGTGTCTTTGATGCTCAACACTCTCTCAGGGATAGATTGGTGCTGCCAGGAACAATCATGTCTCAATCAACAAAATGCTAAGCTATTTAAAGGCCATGTTCTACAGATCTTTGAAGAGTTTTAAGGTTACCTATCGATGCAGAATACAGTCTCTATGCATCTAAAGAACCTAATTAGTCTGACTAAAAGTGTGGCAAATATGAATGTCTACTGATCTATAATACTTAATACCTGTATAGCTTAAAGACTAAGAATTAAATAATCTTTAAACAACTGTGCAGCAAATGAGGACAATGACCTCAAAGTGTAAACAAAGTATAAGTATCTTGATCAGAGGTAGAAATTCATAATGCAGTATGATAAATATATCCTAAAATTATATCAACATACAAAATGTCTTAAACAGAGGTAGAAACATGCATGCATACAATCTGACAAAATAACTTGGCATAGGTGTAAAAATATTGCAAACAGAAATAGGAACATATTTAATATAAAAATATAATTTGTATTTGTATCAATTATGCCAAGATCTATAAATCTATGCCTATGTAAACTGTCCATAAATGATAGCTCACAAGTATTCACTCTATTACTCACTATTATTATTATTAGTGTGAGCAAGATCACACTAATCTACCTAGTATACCATTCAGTTTTTCCCTGTTTTTTCAAAGAGATCTCTGAGCCTACATAATTTTAACCCCAACCTCAACCTTATATAAATAAAAATCAACTCTTAAATGATGTCTCCAACCCCCAAAACAAACTTAGTTTGAAGAAAGGCTGGTGTCTTTCAGTTGGTAGAGACCCTCTTAGTCTCAGGTCGTGGGTGCCCTCACGATGGGCAACAGATAAAGTGAAAGGCATCAGGTGGGGGGAAGTGAATAATAGAATCCCATGCTAGCTCAAAATAGGGTATGATAGGGTGTTCTTTATTAAAAGGAAAAAACTCATGGATCACACAGAGAAAATATGAATGATAGCCAACATCCAAGTGTGGTGAGGGGACAGAGGAGGGGCGAGCAGAAGGGATCATGGCTTTTTAATACCCAAAGCCATGTCCCAACCTGGCCCAGCCACTCAAAGGCCATTGGCTAAAGGAGGTTCCCCATCAGGTCATATTCCCCCCCAAAAAAACACCAACAAATACATATTCTGCTTAGCAGCTTAAGAAATCTCTTTTAAAAAATAGACCATATTCTGGAATACAAAGCAAATCCTTTCAAATTCGAAAAGACAAAAGTAATTCTCTGTATCCTATCTGACCACATTGCAATAAAACATAAAATTGACAGCAAACAAATCTCTAGTAGATACACAAACTCAGAATCAAACTCTTTACTGAATAAGGAATGGGTAAAAGAAAAATAATCAAGAAATAAATGAATAAATAAAAATATAAGAAGTAGATGAAAATGAAAACACAACATATCAAAGTCTCTGGGACACATTGAAAGCAGTTTTCCTGGAAAAGTGCATAACTCTAAGTGCATACATTAAGAATTAGGAAGACCACAAATAAATTACTTCGTGATGCAACTAAAAGTTTTAGAAAAGCAAGAACAAACCAAATACAAAGTCAGTCTATTGCAAGAAATAATAATGATCAGAGAAGAACTCAGTAAAACAGAAACCAATAAAACATTATAAAGAATCAATCATTCTAAGTGTTGACTCAAAAAGATAAACAAGATAGACAGACACTTGGCCCAGCTAATCAAAATAGAGACAGGACCCAAATTAACAGACTCAATAAACATTATAATTAAAATTAAAGAAATTCAGAATAGTATAGGTGAATATATGTCCTCCATTATGCTAGAAAACCTAAAATAAATAGCTGAATTTCTAGACTCAGCCAAACCACCAAAGTTAAACAAGAGCAAAACAAAAATCTAAATGGACAGATAACAAATGAGGTGATTAATAGTCATAAAAAAAAACCTTCCAGAAAAAGAAGTGCAGGGCCAGATGGATTTGCAACATAATTTCACCAGATTTTCAAAGATTATCTACAGTCAGTCCTTCTTAAACTAATCTAAAAAAAGATCATAGAAGCAAAGGAACATTCCCAAACCCCTTCTATGAAGCCGTTATTACTCTAATAGCAAAACCAGAAAAAGACACAATGACAAAAAGAAAATGACATGTCAATATTTCTGCTGACCCTAGATGCAGAGGTATAAGAAATTAATGACAGCTGAGACAAGGAGAATTGACTTTCCTCAGGTGTAAGCCCGGTAACTGATCCCACAATACCAAATGATTAAAACTAAAGGCACAAAAACATAGAAGCAATAGTAAATGAACCCAGCAGGTTGTGTTTATGTATTCATTCATGGAATCTTGTCAAGCATTGAAAAGAAAGAAATTCTGTAGTTTGTGTAGCGTTGTGAACTTAAAAGACCTTTGTCAATGAAACAGCACACACAGAAAAAGATACTGCATCCGTTTTTACTTAAGTAAACCATGTCCTAAGTTGATCTAATTGAAGTAGCGATGAGAAACTAGAGGAAAAAGAGGTGGGGAAAGGATCTGGTTAGGAAAGTTTTTTTCATATTCTGTGGCCTGGAATATGTTATTGTGGATGATGACATTTAACTGGGTATTTCAAAAATGGCACTAGACATGATTTTGATATTCTCAATACACAAAATGATAAACGTTTAAAGTGACCGATATGCCCATTACCCTGCTCTGATCAATTCACAGTTTCTATTTGTATTCAACTACCATACTGTATCCTGTAAGTATGTTTAATTATTTTCAGCTAAAAAAAATCTCAAAGCAATATTTTAAAAAGTTAAAAGAAAACAATAAAGTTGAGGTAGATAAACAGAGTTCAAGATGATGCGAAGAAGACAAGGGATGTCATGCATCACATGCAGACTTGCATCATTTAACACAGATGATGGGAACATTCCTTCTCAGGAAATTAGACAGAAGAACACCAGGCAAAGGGGAAAAGGGAAAGGCAGAGCCTAAGTGGGTATAGGTTTAATTTTATCTTTAAAATGTTTAGTGTGTGCTTGCGTATGTGTGTGTGCTCGTGCGTGCCAGTTGTTTGTGGATAAGTCAAAGAACTTTGCAGAGTCAATTTTCTCCTATTATAGGTTCTGGCAACCAAAGTGACGTTGCCAGGTTTCCACAGCCAGGCACCTTTATAGGCTAAGCCAACCTGTTTTCTCTTGTTTTTCTTTCTAGCTATCAAATCCTTTAGAGCTACACATGGAAGTATTGAAAGGGATAAAAGGGGAAATAGGCCTGGAAACACTGAGAAAGTTAGCACTATTCAACATAAGGCACTACATGCCTTCCTTTTTTATTGTTACCCTGTATTAGATGCATTTCTCTTCATTGCAGCTTCTCTTTTGCAAATTCAGATCCTGTCTGCTCTTGTGACACAGCAGTTAGTCATTCCTGACAAGCCTGCGTTGTGAAAAATCAGGTCCTCAATTTTTGTTTTGTTTTGTTGTGATTTTCTCTATTCCTGTCCTTCACATGATTCAAAAATTCCTGAACTAATTATCCCATTTCAGCCAGTACAAAGTCTGAATATCCTTGTGTAATTATCTTAGCAATCACAGTCTTCAGTACCCCTTCAAAGGCAGTTAAAAGATTGGCATCGACATAAAATTACCCAGCAAGCACATTCTGCACCAAACTCTTTTAAGTGCTCCTCAACACTGAACCTGATTTTCTTATCAGTACAGATTGTGTAAAATTAATCAACTCTTTGAAATGACAGTGGAGGTATTGTTCCCTTCAGTGAAGAAAACTGATTCAAATGCATAAAACTGATCTTTCAAATATATTTAGAGAGTAAAACTGAAGGGAGCCACCAGAAGGCTAAGAGAATACTTCACTCTCCCTCTTAGGATCTTTCTGTCTGATTTATGGGCAACCTCTGTTTTTCTGGCAAGAGGAAAAAGAATCTTATAGGAAGGAACAAGAAGAAAGCCTATTGGACTCTTTAAGTCTCTCCAAAGTAACAGAGCACCCACAGGGAGTGCGCTGCTCAGTGACCACAGCAGACTACTCAGGGGTTTGTTGTGTGTTTGTCCCCAGTTAGCTAAACACTGATTTCATTAGCATTTGGCTAATACAACAGACCATTTCATTTCTGATAAATAAACTGATGTTCTTGGTTTCCTCTCCTTTTATATATTCATAGACAAAAATGCTATTATTCTATATGTTCAACCAGAACACTTATTCCTTGACCTACTCAATATATCTAGATTTCAAAGTAATTTCTTTATGTTTTAAGAGAGAGGGAAGCTCACAAAAAGTCATAGGCAAGGGTGATTGCTCTTGGTGCTGTAAGTTTAACCATTTACTTCATCTTTGATGCTTTAAGATATGACAGACAGCATAAACATTTAGAGGGAAGCAATAAGGATTTTAGATACTATTTTAGCAATAAAAAATTCTTATAAGTAGCAGCAGCTGTAATAGCCAGTATTCCTGAAGTATTTTCTTTAATGGATATGGTAAATGAACAGGAAAATAAATACATTATCCTATAATATAACATAAATGTTAAATAAATAGAGTTGAATAAAAGGGCTTGAGAATAGAAGTGGCTGCTTCATGATGGCAGGGAGCAAACATGACCTTGAAGGAACCTAAGAGGAGAGCCACTGTGCATAAGTACAGAAAAAAAAAACTATAGAAAACAAGAAGTCTGTGGACACTAATACATTCAAAGGTGTGCACACTGAAAAAGCCCACACAGCCTTTATGCTCTGGTGGGTAGAAGCAGAGCAACCATAAAGTGCTGGATTCCTGAGAATAAAGTGGGTTCGTTAAAAAGGGAAGGTGTACCGAGTAGAGAGGGGAGCCAGCACAGTAGCTGGAGGAGAGAGAGCAAGGTACACAGCAGCCTATGAGAAAGTAATTATAGATTTGTTCATAGAGATGACTCTTAAATGAAGATCACATAGTTAGAAGCCATATAAGCCATAATTGGAAACCAAAGTCTAATTTGGTTGCGGAGCATGGTCCCTGACCATGGTCATGACCACTTGTAGCTTTTGACTCATGCACTAAGGATCCAAGAGGCTCAAGAGGCAGCATGATGGTGTAAAGCCAGCACCTAATTTCCTGTCTGATGGAGCTGTGTTGAATACTGGCAGCACCAAAGCATCTAGAATGTTCTCTTAATTCTTATTCTGTTCTTTCTTACCATCTGTTTTTTCTTCTTTCTGTCTTTCTGTCCTTTTTTTCCATCTTTCTATCTCTCGGCATTTTTTCTTCTTTTAATTTATTTATTCATTCTTTTTTGTCTTAAACCTGTTGTTCAAACCCAGGGCCCATAGAGTCCTGGCGAATACTGTCTTTTATTACCGAGCCACCTGTAATCTGCCTTCTTGTTGATTACATATATTTTAGGTACTCAGCAACATGTTTTGACTTACTTAAATTTTCGCAGCTTGACTTCTATGATTGAGCAAATCAGCACATTTAACAACCTGCATTTACCCCTTTCTAGGAACACTGGATCTTGGTGGCCAACCTAAAACAAAAAGACCAAAACTGAAAATGCTTACTTGGAGATTTAAGCACCTAACGTTTTGCAATCTAGACTGGAAATCTACAAATCCTTTCTGAAAGTGTCAGGTACTTAATCTTCTAAACTTAGTGGGCTGCTCAGGGTATGGCAGAACTGTCCAGTTCTTTCACTGTAGAACAAAAGCAGCCAAGGAAGACACGAAACAAGAGCATGGCTGCATTTCAATAGGACATCTACAAAAGCAGAAAGAAGACTGTGCTTAACCCACAGTGGTTTCTATTGGCTGGCCTAGAGCAACATGTCTTAACAGATTCTCTGCAATGAGGAAGGTGCCCTTGTCTATGTTGTAAATACAGCTGCCAAAAGCAACATGCAGCCCATGTACCCTAAACATGTGGCTAACATGCCTCTAAGGAACTACATTTTCAATTTCACTTCATTTTAATTTATATCAAAAGGGTGCCAATGATCATTTTATTGACCTACTCCGGCCTAAAGGAAAAACTAGGCATAGGGAAGTACAAAGACAATATTAAAAATGCCAGAAGCCATGTTGACACAAGTGACGATCAGCTAGTTCTGCTGAGGAGTTTACATGGCTTTGCACACTAAGTAGTATTTGAAACAGGTTTGGGGAAATATGCAACCTTTAGCTTTCGTCTATCATGGCAGGCAAAGCCAAAGCAGCCACATTTGAGAAACACTGTACAATGACAGCTACATATTCTGCTTTGTACTACTTTCCAAGAGTCCTCTGGCTTAGTGAAAGAGATGCAGGTTTTTGAGATTGGAAAAGGTGACTCATAGTCAAGTTCTCTGTATCAAAGCCAGGATGAACCACTTGACTATTCTCAGCATCCATTTTCTCATTTTTAAAATGTATAAAGTAACACTGACCACTTCTGTCACTTACAGAAATTAAGGATGTTTGAATTATAATACTTGGGCTAATGAGCTTAGTTTCTAGTGATTGAGTCTTCTACTACCTGTCACTAAGTCTCTTCTTAAGACAAGCTAATGAAACATGTAGGTTGGCAGTTCTAGACAGAACCTGCCATCTTCTGGGATGCTTGGGATAGCAGGTGTTTGACCAGCAATCCAGTTATAGTTCCTGGTCAAGTTTCTAGTTTTGACATGAAATCTGTCCAGACTTCACTTTAGTTTATAAATAATCTTTACAAGTTATAGCCATCTGTTTAGGCATTAATCAGTGTGTCATAGACTACAGAAATGAATCTTGATAGTTAAAAGCATTATGTAAAACAAAGCACACACGCCTTCTTGTACCTTGTATCTTTAACTTCCCTTAACATGGATTTGCGGTAAGTCTGTCCTTTCTAACATTTGATTTGTATTGTCAAAGTAAAGCAATAAATTACTCCAACGTAAGTGAAATCACCCCATGTCATCTCTAACCCTATCTTGCTTCCCAATACACACAACAGGTCTCCAGAGACATGATTGTCTTTCGTACTTCAACAAAAACATAGTAAGATATCACAAGTATAAGTATATATTTTACTTATCCTAGAATAAAATAAGCTACATAGCAAGAAACACTATAGAAAGCAAGTGTGTTAAAAAAATAGGAGGCATTCTTTGTGCCTGGCATACCTCTCCACATTCTACCGATTTTAAAGTTTCCCTATTAAAAAAAATTGTCAAATGCTTACTTAAGCATGAAGAATTCCTCCTTCTGAGTGTATGTGATAGAAATATTTTGAGTAGTACCTAAAATTTGAGATTATTTTCCAATGAGATATAAACTGTAAACAGAAAGGGAAACCCAGCTATCAAACCAATGACATTAGACCCTTTCTTCCCAATCAGATATCTAGACTCACGAACAAATGGTCAGCTAAGTAATGCTGCTTCTATCTTATGCTTGTTTTGTTATTCTCCATGAAATATAGCTGAGAACAAACGATAATGTCACTAGGAGAAAGACTCTCAAAGTCAAGATACAGTTAAAAAAAAAAGAAAGAGGGCTGTCAATTTCAAGGATGGATTTCCTCATTCATTTCATTTGAGCTGGGATTTGCCATATAGTCCCTCATCAACTTTAACATCCAATGCACTTTCTCATACTCAAAGTCACCAGTTCATTTATAGTACTACATTGCCTCCTACTCATTTCAAAGGGAATTTTAGAAGTATATAAAAGGAAAGTAACATTGAGACAACTGTGAAACATCACCTATTTAACTATTGATTCGGTTCATTTAATCTATTCATTTGATATTGATGGATAAACTGTGGTTCAAAGAACTGAAGTTGCTTATCAGCATTTTGATGCTCATTGAAAGCAGAGCAGTGCTTAGCACCTATTCCTAAGATGTTTCAGTCTGGTACTTAATGACATATAGTGATCCCTTTGGATAGTCTTCTTTCTGAGTACACCCTAGCTTTTTAAAATATATTTTACTTCTAAAAATATAATAGTTTGTGTTCCTCTTCTGTCAAAATCTCTTCTAAGTAATTAGAATGCTTTAGAAAACAAAACATATAGAATTCATCAATTTCATATTACTGTGATATTCAAGAACATGTTCTGCTTCCAGTAACAACCTCTCCCAGATGCTCTTTGCTTATATGTTCATATCTTTTCGACAAGTGCAAACTTGTCATTTGTATTGCCCATCTCCATGAAGGTTTCCTAAGCAACATCATTCATTGGCTTGTGTATATAGTCAGCCTTGAGTACTTCAGTGCTGAGTGATCCTCTCAAACAGGCCATAGCATTCATATGTTTCCAAAAAGAATGTGCATGATGTCAACCCATGACAAACAATTGCTTCCCCGCCCACGGTATGGTAATAAGTAGAACTTCCTTCTTAACAATATAAACTAGAAATACCTAATCAACCCATCTTTTGTTGATTTTAAGGAATGCTTCCCCTAAATTATTCTGAAATACTTGAAGTTTCTGGTTCATTAGTTAGCTGACACACCTCAGTGTTTCCAAAGAGGCTTGAAAGCTATGAATCCATTATATTTGTACCTGCAAAGACTTGGCTACATTTTAGCTGAACCAACAATCTTCACAAACATTGATGCTTCATTCACATCACAGTTTGGGAAGCTTTGCTTCCTCTGTAATGGCTGAGAACAAAACTTTAAAGCAAAGCATCTCGGTGGGGTGTCTACAGTCGCTTAGGAATGAGGAATCTGAGGCTGCCAGGAAACATTACTTGATCATCACTTGGAATTTTCTTTTTCTCCTTGGTTTCATCTCATTAAAAATTTCTTTAATCCCCTCACACCACCCCATACTGTTGTTCTCCCTTCTGGCTGTCTTATATCTTTCAAATATTTGACAAGCTGCACATTTTGATTGATCAATCCTTTGTTTTTGTTCCTTCTCCCCCAAGTGTTCACTTCTATCTTCAATGAATTCCTGACTGTTGTTCTTTGAGATTCAATCAATGAAGATTACAAAAGCAAAGGAATTCACTAAGAGCTACTTTCCCCCTTCCCTCACATCCTACAAGGAACCTATTCCCCCCAATCTTATCACAGTTGTGCCAAGAGCACCATATTCCTTAATTAAATTAATACAATTCTTTTGAGGGTTATGAATAAATCTTTGTTTCCTTTATTAGCATTGGATCTGCTTTTGTTAATTGTGTAAATGGTCCCCATGGGCAGAAAAGCAATATAACGCAAATGAAGCAGGGCTGTTTGTTAAGGATAGTCAATTTGATTAACATCACCATCAATATGATGAATGGGCGTAGTTTGGAACAAGTTACCCAGTGACTTGAAATTGACAATATAATGTGTGTGCCATTAGGAGTAGAAGAATAGACTCAACAATGTATCATAGTATTGATTTGGGGGCACTCCTTAGTTTAGGATAAAATAATGATCTTTGCATTTAGATAGGCCCATTCATCCTTAGAGTCCTTGCTCATAAATAAACTTCATCATCTTGATGTTTAAATGATGTGAAAATAAGTGGATCTTGTCAAGGCTGAAGGAGTAAAGTGGTGATACAAGGATGGAGACTTAGGATTTAACTTGGTCGTAATTGATTACCCCTGGCTAGCTGACATGATGTAGTTAATAAGGAAGGATTTATAGCAAATATAAATAAATGTCCATGGAAACCACTTGAAATGCAAACGGAGAAATTATAAACCCTCACTTTCTGTGTTTCAGCAGATGGTTACCAATGCATAAATGGTTACCAGTGCATAAATGTCTGGTTAACAGATTTCTTCTGATGATGTGTATAAAATAATCATACCTAAGGATTGAGTATAAAAAAATCTTTCAAAAGACTAATTTTTATGACTAGAGCACTGGTATTGTTTCGAATAAAAGTTCTATGTTACAGAAGTCAAAATTAAAGGGTTTGAGTGGTTTGGTCTGTGTTTTCCCAGTGGTTGTTGCTTTGTGTGTGGCTTGCCTTTTTCTTTTCACACAAGGTTCTAGCCATTTTGTTTACTGAGAAAGAAAGGGTCATTTATAAGAACAAAATCCCATTAAAGGAAACATCAATAAAAGGCAAAAGGATGGGGAAGGAAGAGTCCATTGCGAGATATTTATTTACCTGAGAATGAGACCAGCACAAATGTGGAGACAGAAGCAGCAGAAAGCTATGGGAAAGAAAACATCAGTGTAAAGAGACATCTATAGACTTCAAATATGAACTGTCCTTTCCGCCCTCAGAGAAGCATGTTGGTTCATAAACAACCATGTTCGCACACCTGTATCAGGTCAGCATCCATCAATAGCTTCCCTTAATCTAAACTTTCTCAGTAGCAGAGACAATTCTTAGAATATCAGTATTTTTAATTTATCATTTTAGTTTAGTCAAATTCTGTCTGATGGATCTGATATCTATAGACTTTCTGAAGAAACTGCCACGTATTTCTCTTTTGATGAACCAGTATAAGAATACAGAGCATGCAGCCTTATTTTTAGGGATCTAGGATAAACACAATTTTAAAAAGAAATTTCGTTGTAGACTGAAAAATTGGTTTCAGGTTATAAAGTCTCAGAGGTATGCAGAACTTTTAACATGAAGATAAATTACATATAAATGTAGAATGAGCATCCTTAGGGAAAGCAGAAATTTTAAAGTTGTTTAGGGAAAGAAAAAACAATGTAAATCAAATACTCTAATTTTCTTTTTCGTCATAGTTTCCCTGGAGAGTTCCTTTATTTCAGAACTATAGCTTCAAAGGAGAAACATGACAATGAAGTTGGTGGTTTCTTTTCTACTTTAGAGTTAGGCCAGGCCTAACTTATTAAAGTAAGGGCCGTCATTAACAAAAGCAAATATCAGTCATATACAGTACTTTCCCTGCTCTACAAACTGCTCTTCACCTTATAACTCCCCAACTAACAACCCTTAAAAACCACCCATCTTCTTTACTGTCTTGGAATGTCTTAGAATGAGGTCGTACATGACTCTGTCTTTCTCAGAATGACCTACTGTTGGATCCTACATGGTTATGGCTGCTTTTTAATTTCTTTTCTTTTTTTTGAGATCATAATATAATTATATCATTTATCCCTTCTCTGTCCTTTCTCTAAACCCTTCCATAAATCCCCATGTTTCTTTCAAACTCATGTCTCTTTTTTCATTATTTCATGCATATCTTATATGCATATATATTCCTAGACACATAAATAAAACCTGTTCAACCTATATAATGTTATATATGTATATATATACATATATGTACACGTGTGTGTGTGTGTGTGTGTGTGTGTGTAGTATTGGGGCCTCATGGACTTTCTTTAGTATGTCTTTTGTTGTTTTTGTTCCGCTCACATTTTAAGCAATTATGTTGGTGAGACTTTATAGGTGTTGCTCTTTAATTCTTAGGATATTACTAGGAGACTCACTATATATCACCAAACTCCTCTGGCTCTTACAACCTTTCTATCCCTTCTTCCACAGTGTTTCCAGAATCTTAGGTGTGGGACAGGTGGGTTATATTGTAGATGTATTCAGTAGGACTGGTCACCATAACTCTGAGTTTTGATTAGCTGTGGTGTTCTGCAATTGCCCCATCTGATGAAAAAAAGAAGAAAGAAAGAAAAGGAAACCAAAAAGCCAACAAACAAACACATATCTTTGGAGGTAACGATAAATATTTATAATATAGTTAGGGATTGTACTGGTTTAACAAAGTGGTGGTTGTAGGCTCTCCTCCAAGATCCATGACTTCTCTAACCCTGGTATTAGATGATGTTTTCATTTCCAAGCATGATTTTCCTCTTGTTCAATGGGTTTCAAGTCTAACAGGAGAGCTACAGGGTGTTTTGGTTCACAGGCATCATAGCTGGGCAGGACTATTGGTGAGTTCCCTTTTTTGGAAATGTGCATGGCTATTTTGACAAAGGGAGTGAAGACATTTCTAAGCAGTTGTATTGTGCCTTGAATTCAGGTGAAGGAGTCAGGAAAGAAGTCAAGGGAATGAGGATAGGGTGTTAACTGAAAGGGCATATTTAGAAATTAGTGCTACAAACTACATCAGGATGCTTTGCTTTTCAATATGATCATGGATTTTGAAGGAACTTGGCATCATCACTGTTTTACCACCCTACCCCTGCACACAATTAATACCATCTTTGAACAGGGGATTAAAATGCACTACGAACAAGGAGGTCCTGTAGTAGAGAAGAAGAGAGATCAGTGGACCCTTGGGCCCTTCTCCCTTGGCAAGAGTTCTCCTACAGGAAAGTCCAATAAATGAAGAGTCTCAATGCCAGAATCTTCCCCCTTGACACCCTATCATCCCTCTAGTCATTGCTCAGTGGGGTTTCTTATCATTTTGCCCCAGGAAGGCTTCTGGGATTGTAACCTTTGCTTTTTTCTGCTTCAACTCATTCTCGGCAGCTTCTTTCTGTCACTGCACATGCTTGTCTCTTCACTTCAGATGTGCCCCTTACAAAAAAATATCTGCTGACCCTGACCTTTGAAAAGAGCAAAGGAGTATATATATATACTTTGAGCTACTAGGGAGCAGATGAAAGCCCCGTGGTCTCTATAGAGTCCAAGGATACTAAAATTTCCCAAGGTGCATCCCTTCTCTTTCGGTGTGTGAAATCACTGTGCTTCTTTAAACAACTGGAGCTAGCAAACCCATGGCGAGAAGCCACGGGACCCTTAGAGTGTAGATTGCAGCCTTTCGTGGGATGAGGAACTTCTCTCTTTCAACCAAATTCTCCTTGACAGAAATACTCCATAAGAATTTCTCCCTTTGATCAGGAATGGTTATTTAACTTCCCAGTTTAGCTTCAGACCGCAGTTTTAAGAAGTCTGTTTACTGCCTGTGCTCTTTTCTATTACAAGAAAATACATCTTTTTTAATCACTAATACAACAAAAATAAAACATCATCTTATAGTAAATTTTGCTAGCCTGAATGTTGTATTTGTGAGTTATTTATCCTAAATTATTCAAAATTATTACAACACACATGCAAAGAAATCATACAAATTAAAGAAAGTACTAGTGACAGCTTTCCTTCCAAGATCAATGTGAGACTTTGATGCAATATTAAATTATGAGAAATACAACAAAAGAGAGTTCTCTTGCAGGGATTGGAATCATATACAGGAATGTTCTCCCCTTCCTCCTCATTACATCTGTATGTGTGTGCGCATGTGTGTGCTTGTATGTGTGTGTGCATGTGTGTGTGTTTAATTAAAGATCCCCAGGCTTGGTGTTTCTGCAGATGTTTAACACAAAACTCATTCATTAGAAATACTTTGGACTTATCACGTCTTGAAGATGGACTTATCAGCTCTTTCTTCCAATCACACATCCCAGATTAATACGCATTGTGAGCAGACTTATTTGACAAGTTCAGAAGGGTCAGGCCGTGCAGCGATAACATGGCAAATCTTACTGGGATTACTTTAAAGAAAAGGCTCAGTGGCTGCACTAAGTCCCCATCAGTAGTTCACTTTGAATGAGTACATATGCTATTATCTCACAGGTGCATAAAGAGAGGAGAGAAGAGATAAGAGCTGTTTTCCACCTGCTAGCACAGCCTGCTTCATCCCTATCTCCATGTCTTTCCATGCCCTTCACAACAGCTTATTCATTTAGCTCCAGTGGGCTCACTACGTTTGGATATTTAAGATGTCTCCTAATGAAACAATAATCCTCCCATTTTACAACAACACTGATCCGATGCACATTGGGTAGATGCCCCATTTGAGTTCTTATCGAGCAGTTGGCAAGCTATTTTTCCTCTGGATCTGTGTTGTTTCTCTCATTTGATGGTTCCATCTGTTCTTGATGTAGAACTGCCTGGGTGACAGCAGGGACATCATGTAGAGACCGGTGACTTAGAGGTCCTTCTTCTCCCACTCCGTCTCTGACTTGGTGTAGCAATGTCCCAAGTCTCCTCTTAGATAATGCAGGAGGTATTTCAATCCAAATCCCCCTTCCTGTACTGCTTCTTCAAGCATCCACACTGAAGAACAATATCTACAGACATCAAAGGAAGAGCCAAGCAGGTGTCGTAAGTGGAAGGCAGGAAGCAAGGACAGCGTTGGTCAGAGGCACATGTATTTGACAACACCTGCACAATTTTACTGGCCTCCAAAGCATTTTTGCTATTGTCACTTGCCAAAGAGTGATGCTGGTTTTGTTCTTATGAAAAGTTCAAGGTAAAAGCAACAATGTTTATTAGAGCAGAAAATGTGGTACATTTGGCCCTGGGGAAAGAAGAGGATCTACCCCTGACAAACACCCCAAAACTAAACCTCTGGGATAATTTGTGCTACCTTTTAAGGGCTTGCATCCTTCCTGATTTCCAAGTAGCTCCTCTTCTCCTACACTGCTGTCTCCTCTCACTTTATTTGACGGTTGCTTCTCTCCCTCATTTAGAGATAGCTACTTATCCACAAAAACGAGTCCCCGAAATCTGTCAGCATTGTAAGAATCATGACCATGAAGAGATGGGGAAAGTTAAAGGTTTATATAGCTCACAAGATACTTCAACTAAGATTTATTTTCTCTCTCGAGTTTTTGGCTTCAAAAACTTTCATCCTACCTGACGCAAATCCTGTGTACACCTGATGTGTGTGCCAGGTGCACACAGCAATTCCTCTTGCCTTAGAGCTGATGAGAGGCCAACAAAGGGTTGATCTGGGGAATTAATGTCACATGCGGTCATTTGGTCTAATCCAATTGCGACGGGAAAATAAAATGAAACTACTTTATAGATAAAACTGATTATTGCAGTGAGCATGCATACTGTTCAAAACAGGAAAAGGCATGAGCTCAACTTATAGATCTGAGAGGGTAAGCCATGGAGAAAGAAGAACCAGAACACATAATGCAGGGGAGTGGATGGGTAATGAGTGGATAGAGAGCAAATGTCATAGGGTTTGCTGGAGCCAGAACTCGAAGGCCCAATGCTGCATAGTTTCTGTATTGTCATAAAGGAAGAAAAGAATGTTGGAGATGAAGCAGCTGTGTGTCTGGGAGCACATTAGATCATAGGCATAGTTTGTGGGAACCTTCAGTAGAAACACTTGCATCCCCAGCTAACACAGGCAGAGCTGTTCTTCATTGTCTTGACTGTCACACAAACCTCAGGTTGCTGGCAAAGATTCTATATCACAAAACTGCCTGGGAGGAAGAAAGGGGAGAGTCACAAACTATCCTGGGTAAATTTCTGTTGCTGTGATGAAGACCACATCCAGAAGTACCTTGGAGAAGAAACAGTTTATTTGGCTTGTGTTTTCATGTCATAGTCCATCATGAAAAGATCGAATGGCACCATGTTGGTAACTGGTGGACTGGAAGAAGAATAGGAATATCTTTAGGTCATGTAATATTTTCTGAGAGTTCCCTATCTTCTTTTCATGCAGGACACTTTCTTTACAACGTACCATTCCCTTTCCTGGATTTCAAGTAAACTCTGTGTGAGCTGGAACAGTGTTGTGTGCAGGATCTGGGACCAAAGTAAGCACTCCTCAGTGAGAGAAGACCTCGGGTAGCTATCCTTAAGTTAAAATGAAAGGCTTTAAAGGGATAGGTTATGTTAAGGATGATCTAGTTTAATAAATAAGACATGCCATCTGCTTTGTGCTATTGGCTGCTTAATAGATAAGGCAAAGGTGATACATACACCCAAGGGAATATTAGTCATCTTTATAAAGGATGCAATCCTCTTATGAAAGTGTGGATGGAACTGGGTAACATTATATTAAAGGGAATACATCACTCATAGAAAGTACTGTGTGGGGGCTGGAGAGATGGCTCAGTGGTTAAGAGCATTGCCTGCTCTTCAAAAGGTTCTGAGTTCAATTCCTGGCAACCACATGGTGGCTCACAACCATCTGTAATGAGGTCTGGTGCCGTCTTCTGGCCTGCAGACATGCACATAGACAGAATATTGTGTACATAATAAATAAATAAATATTAAGAAAATAAAGTATTGTGTGATCTCACATTCATGTGGAAAACAAAAAGGTTGATCTAATTGAAGTTGAGCAGGGAATAGTGATTAGTAAATGCTGGGGAGATGAAGAAAGAGAAAACTAAGAAAAGGCTAATCAAGGTGCATTGATTGCACTGTAGGAATAAGGCAGCCAGGTGTGGTCAGTAAGTGACACTAGATAATGATAATGGACTGTGTATTTCCAAGAACTCAGAGAAGAATCTTTTAGTAAACTTACGATAATGAAATGATGACTGTTTAAGGAAATAGAAATGGTTACCATGATTTAAACATTATGCAGTATGCATATACATTGGAACAATTACATGATAATAAAAAATACAATTATATTTATCAATAAAAGAAAATCTAACAAAATAGGAGTTTGACACCCCCTAGTGGCTGCAGGCCAGCCTGATGGTTTCCTGGGGTCAGTTAAAAAGCCTTCACAAAATGGAAACAAAGAAGGCTAACTAGAGAGTTGGGGAAACTTAGAAAAGGATTCACATGGGAAGAATTTATCCAGCCATGTCAAGTCCTGTGAAGATGATGTGAGCTTGCCAGACACTTTTATGGTCTTTCCTTCAGTTTGGCTTATGTGCTTTCAGAGGGAGGATGCTGCGTGATAGGGAGGCAGCCTTGAAATCAATTGAGAGTGAGGAACGCATTAACAGCACCTGCAGCCACAGGACACTCGGCCCCAGTGAGATTTGTTGTAGGGCAGAGATGACAGCTATATAACAGCATCTTATTGCTATGGGCTTCCGGAGCAGAGATGGGGAAAAAAAAGAATGGGTACTCTGCAGCGTAAGTTAGGGATTTGATGGAATAAGCCAGGCTAGCGATAAAGTACTGTAAATGTAGAAATGACACGCAGCCAAGAGAAGAGCTGGGATGAGACCTGTGCTTGGTAGGATGCTATGCCTCGCTGCCAATTTAACCCATCCGCTCCCATTCCAGCCACAGCTACCCATTCATCTTCCTCCCATTTGGAACATCTGTACACGTTTAACAGCGGGGGGACTTAAGAGACATGGCATGATAATTGACGAAGCAACATGAGGTGAAATCTATCTGCTTGCACAGGTGGAAGCCAGAGGGGCAAATGCTGTACTCAGGCTCCTGCTGCTCCTAGTAAGTTTGTAATAATTTAAACAAAATCTACCTCAAAATTACTCCCAGATCTCACCGGGTTATTTGCTATTTTTGAGTTATGTGTACAGATATTCAACTAAAGGATTAATTTATTTACACCTCAGATTCACAGATTCTGAAACATTGATTTGACTGTTTTACAATGGGAAATTTTCATATAGTAAACTACACAAATCAATATAGGGAATATATTTAGAATGTGACAACCAGAGTTCAAAATAGTCCTGATTTGGTATGTTACATTTTTCCACCTCCAGGGACAGTTTTGACACTATGCCAAATTTTTCAAGACAGGAAGCCAGGTGTGTGGTCTATTAAGAAAAGTTGTTCCTGGTTGGGGACATAAAGAGAAACGGGTAAACAGTTTAAGAAGTCTGATCGTGTGACAGGGTTGGACTGGTGTCGTAGCAGAGGCAGAAACTGTCCTTTACCTCCTATTTCCTAAACCTTCAGTGCTTACAGGTCAGTAATATAGACATAGATTCCAGATTGATGAGAAGCTATAAAAACGACGTATTCCTGGTTTCAGTTCTAGGCACCATCTGTGTACATCATCTGCTTGCATAGGGAGGAACAGACTCATTGGGAGACAACGTAGAGTCTGACTCCATGTTTCCTTATCTCCTTCCCATGTCTTCCCCTCCTTTCTTAACAGTTGCACCCACTCGGACAGCTCTGAACGGTGTTAGTGGGTTTAACTGTGACATCACACTTATTGATAAATCTCGTTCATTTTAAAACAATTCTAAACTCTATAGGAGACAAAAAAATAATGACAGTTCATTTCCCATGCTCAAGTATATTACTGTAGATTTAAAGAAAATGTGTATATGATTATTTTACCACTTATTGGGGCTTTGGATAAAGGATAATGGAAAATAAATGAAGCTTATGTGTTTTGGGTTCAAATTTCCACTCGGAATTTTAGGACTGGGAAATTGTGGTCATGTAACAGAATTACTATAGCTGGAGATGCTGTTAATTGTGCAAGCTCTGTGAATAGTAAGTTCATAACGATGTGCAGAGTAATAAAAATGGATGTCCATGGAAGGACATCCTCTTAGTGCTTTTTTTTAATTTCTTTATCAAGAAGTAAGTACTGAATGTCAATTCAATTTCTACTCAATATGTAGATAAAACAAGTTCCATACATGCATTTGATCCTCTTGAGGAGGATTTGGAGAAATGATTACCACCAAGGAAGCATTAGAGAGTATTTGGTGTCCTGACAAAAGCGGGAAAGGTAAGAACAAATATATTGAGAAGGCTCCATGAAGAAGTGCATAGGCCATAACCCAAATGACTGACTCCACAGTCAACTATCTGAGGAACATGCTCCCAATGGATGGGAAACAACTGAGTTTCAGGGTGACCAGAGAATACTCCTTGGAGTAAACAAGTGTCGTGTGTGCATTAGCTGAGAGAAGAGTGTTTCTAACTCCAAGGAAAGAGGCTGCAACTGATGCAGAGGCTAAGAGGTAAGATCACCTAATCTGTGACATACAATACGAGGGTAAGGCATGGTTTCTATAGAAGAATGGGAGATAAACTTAAATCGAATTGTAGACTACAGTCAACCTCAGAATATTCTTCAATTAACATAGCTCATCAAATGGGTATATAGGTATTGGAACTTGGTGAGTATCAATACTTGGAGAGGTGGAGAAAATAAATTGTTTAATTTCCATTGATGGTACCTCTAAGAGAAGATGGATTGGATGGGAGACTGTTGGGTTAGTTGGCTGAATGTCTTAATTCCCAAGTCCTAGAAACAAAATGCTAAATAATTGGCCAAGAGATAAAATAAAGAGGGACAGGGTGATGGAGAGTAGTTATAGTTTTTAAAAAAAGACAGAGAATTTAAGGGACGTAAAGACAGATACATTGAAGATTACATCTCAAATCCAAATGGCAAGTGCCTAATTTCAGTGAGAGAGCAACAGGCGTGCGACCTCCATTCTTGGAGATATTCAGAGATGACACTGTGACCACCATGCACAGCCCACGTGCACACTCACACTCAGAGAAGGTTCATTGATCAAATGGGAGCCAGCATATTGTGATCCAATGAGAACTTACATTTTTCAAGACCTCTCTCAATCACTCACTAATACAGATTCCATGAAAATTCAGAAACCTAGAACTGTCCATTAGGCATCAACGAGGTGATCATTGTGAATATTGGACGAGATAAATTGAGAGTACTACTAGGTGTGGAAACCAGGCTCTGTCTCTTGGTGCCTCACTCATCATGACATTTAATTTTTAAGAAATACTTATCAGATAATATATATGATATATAACATGAAAATTACATAAATAAATTTATTATTCTGTACACTATCCAAAAGAATAATTTAGAAAGGTACAGTGAATACTCTTTATATATACTGTAAATAAGTGAGTGGGATGACATACAATCATTAAATTATTAGATTTTACCTTGTCTTTTTTCTTTTTATTGAAAATAGATTTTTTCACATAATATATCCTGAATACAGCTTTCCTTCATGCTATTTCTCACAGTTCTTCTCTGTTTTTCCTTGCATCCAGATCTACTCCCTTTCTGTCACTCATTAGAAAACAAACAGGCTTCTAAAGGATAATAATAAAATAAAACAAAAATAGCACATAAGAGTTAAACAAAACAAAAATAGAAGGAAAAATGCAAGAGAAGGCATAAGATAAAAGACTCACTTGTTCACATACTCAGGAATTCCATAGAAGAAGCACTAAACTGAAAGCCATTTTATATGTGTGTGTGTGCATGTATGTATGTATGTATGTATGTATGTATGTATGTATGTATGCATGTATGTATAGGATCTGGTGCAGACCTGTGCAGGACCTGTGCATGCTATCTCCATCTCTGTGAGTTCATATGAGCTTTGTTCATGGTGATCAGTATAGCAATTTCTCAGTAAGATGGAAATTGACCAACCCCAAGATCCAACTTTAGCATTCTTGGACATATACCCAAAGGATGCTTCATCCTACCACAAAGACTCTTTGTCGAGTATGTTCATTGTTGTTCTATTTATAATAGAAATTGGAAAAGACCTAGATGCTCCTCAACAAAAGAATGGTTAAAGAAAATTTGGTACTTTTACACAATGCAATGTTACTTAACCATTAAAAAATGAAATCATGAAGTTTGAAAATAAATGGACAGAACTAGAAAAAACTTCGTCCTGAGTGACAATCCCAGACCCAGAAAAACAAGTATGATATGTATTTGTTTATATGTTGATATTATTTGTTAAGTCAATTACAACCAAGTTATAATCTGTAAAACACAGGGAGACAGAAAGATCTCCCAGAAAAAAAGAAGCAGAATAGATAGTTATGAATGGAAAGGCTCTGAAAAGGGATTATTGAGTAGGAAGAGGAAGGTTAACAGGAGGGAATGTGGAGAAACATAGCATTATATGGAAACCTAATACAATAGAAACTTCCTCAAATATATATTTAGAAAGGTAACATAAATAAAATTGCCCAATGATGGAGGATACAGAGACCTAACTGGACATTTCTTATGATAAAATGAAATTTCCAGTACCTAGATTCAATTACATCTAATTGAATTGTTGTGCAAAGTGGTCCTGTGGGAATGCCTAAACACCCCAGGCTGTTGCCAAAACTATAGGTTGCTCTCCACAAACTAACAGTAAAGAACCACTGCTGTAGGCGATATCTACACAACTCATTGAACATGAAGAAGTTGGCCTGGTGCCTTCATAGAACTTTCACCCCAATGGGCTGGCATCTTTGGTACAGGAATGCTACCAAAGGAGAAACATAAACACCAACACAGCTAAAAACATCTTTGACCAACAATGGTGTCCCACCTAGAAGATATGTTAGGACAATGTTGACACAAAATTTGTGAGAGTAAACAGCCAATACTCATTTGACTGAAGGTTCACCCTACGAGATGGAACACATAGGTTACACGGCTTGGGTGACCAAGACCCTCAGGCAATACAGGCCAGGGAACTAGGGTAAAACAAATGCTATTGCTTGAAATTTTTTTTAAAAAGTGAGAGCAATAAATGACTTTTCATATGACATTCTGCTATACTCATGTATCAGCAGTAATTTTCTCACCCATCATCAGGGAAGCTTCTTCCTGTAGCAGGTGACATTATGCAGCATAAGAGGCCTTGGGACACTCAACCCTAAATGATGTCTCCATCAAATTGCTTCCCTCAGGGCTTGGGAAGCTACTCACATGAGGAAGTGTAGAGTGTAAGAACAAAAGGGAATGGGGGAAACCAAGAAAACAAGGTCCTCTACACCAGTAAGATTTTACCTTCTCATGAGCAACCCAGAGCACGTGGAAGAAAAGTGGACAGAGTGTGACTTCCCCTCTTCTCGTGCGCTCAAAAGAATTTTTTGTGTGCATTTAGTGTGAAATTATAAATATAGGTAATCACAGTTTCTGATGTTCCAGCCTACTAGAGATATGTAGAAAGTTTCTCCAAAAAGATACAAGTAAATAAACACAGCAGAGTTTCTTAAAGATAACTTTCACTTACTTGATCCTGAAAGACAAATTTAATAATAAATAGGAAAGACAAGGGCATGGATTTGGAAGGTCAAGTTCAGCATTTTTCTTTAACAAGGTTATTTTGACATTACTAAATGAAATGGCCACAGAACTTGAGCAGTGCTATTAGATTAATGATAGCATCTGCAGCAAGAACAAGTCCTATTTGTTAAGCACCTTTCCCCCTCGATACTTTCATTCTGCTTGGAACAGAGAAAGTGGATGTGAAAAGAGAGGCCAATCTAACCCTAGTCACAATACATTTGCTTTTTCTTTTTTCCTTTTTAAAAAATTCAATAAGAAAGAAGATAAAACAAAAAATAGCCATTGTTGGGCAATACCAAAGAGGAAAAAAAAATTAATAAGTTGTCTTTCCAGATGAAATCCAACAGTCTCACAAAAAGTCACATGCCCAGTCTCTTGCATACTCTGAAAAGACAGCTTCATGTAGATTAAAACCTGCTTGCTGCATTCATGTCTCCATACACCAAATCATCTCTTTTCGTGCCTCTTCCTTGTGATATTACATCTTACATGGAAACTAAGAACCTCTATAAAGGGAGGGAAAACAGTATTCTAAATACAGTGCTTTCAAGTATGAGATTACCAAATAATAAATAAAATCGTCTTAAAAGAGAAAGTAAGAACTTCAAATGAGTGTATATGTGTGTGTATGTGTGTG
>LOEQ01003017.1:284661-295735 GCA_001685075.1 Bramus lutescens | reverse complement strand
TATATATATATTTCTTATCAAAATCCTTTTCAGAATGGAAGCACAAGGAGAAGAAACAGGAACTACCAGACAATACAGAGATATGGACAATGTTTGGGAAAGAGAATGATACCTATTTTAAAAGGCTGACCCTGCACAGAACTTGAAAACATTGGTATACATTGATACCAGACCCACAGAAGGATGAAGTGAGGCATGAGACTTAAACAAAATTTTTGTGGACGTGTTCAGACACTTGGCATATCCCCAAAATTCTGCAGCTCATTTTGAGGAAAAACTGAACGTAGTAGTTCTGCGTTTAAGCATAGTGAGCACAGAAAACATATGGAGGAAGGACGCCATTCTGGAGGGTTGCTCATTCATGAACACTCTCACTTTCCCAACTTTACTCCATTCAGCCAAGGCTCCAGGCAAGACTTGCAGTCAGTATCCCTGAAAATTTATGAATATCCAAAAAGTACATAAATCCTGATCTTTGGGGATCCCTCCATGAAAGTACTGAATTCTTATTTAGTGATTGTGCGGTGAAGCAGGACAGGTTAGGACCATCCAGGAACACAAACTCCAGGTTCAGCCCAGGGGTCTATGCCTCCTACACACTGGGCTCCACCTCATGCAACACTGTTCAGAGAAGCTAATTCTCCGTACAATAACCCCAAAAGGTTTAAAATAATATTTTTTACAGATCAAAAGACTCTGCTAAGTTCCCAGAATAATGAATGGTAAATGACCCAAATCACATCAAAATGCAATTTCAAAAAGAAGAAAAAAAAAAGATCCAAAGGCTTCCAAAAAAGAAAGAAATCAGATAACATAAAAAAGCATCAAGAAATACAATGACCTTGGACTGCTAGGCAACATCACTGGCATCTAGATGACAGAGCAATTCCTTCAAAGTTTTGAGGGTGGTGGCTTTCAGACAATAATTGTAAATGCTGCCATATTGTTAGGCAAACTTGAAAGAGGGATACTACATCTCCATATATGCTAGGTTTTAAAAGTATCTCCCTCAAGGTTTAAAGGAAAATCTCTTCTCTTTTTCTCCAAGAGACTGTTGTTGCTGTCTTACCACGTAAACAAATAAAGAAGAGGGACCACGCCTCCAAATATAACTGAGGAAGCAGGTAAAGTGCAACCCAGGAGACAAAGACTATGCTAATCAGATTTGACCAGAGGTAGAGCAGCGCGCAGCTAGAGAATTCCATAAGTATGACCCTATTTCATAACCTGAAATGATTTTCTGTTTATAGAGAGAATGTGGTTCCATTGGGAAACATAAACAAGGTACATGATCAGACTATAACAAAATCAATTAATTATAAAGATCCAAATGTAAATACCAATCAAACCAATGTTGTTTCAGAACTGTGATTGAGAAGTACAGGAGGAATGGGAAGGAAGAGCTTTCTGAAGACAATTCTGTCTCAGTGAAATAGCCCTGATTACTAAGTTCTGCATATATTTTATTGACATTAATGGTGCTCTATTTTTTAGATGGAGTCATGCCATAAAAACAGGGCAGGTAATTATCTGTATCTCCTGTGATTAACGCTCTATCCCTCTATGTAGTTTTACAATTATGTCTTCAGAATCCCGCACACAGCCTCTACATCTCAGTCACCAGGATCTCTTTCATACTCTTCAAGATATGATGAGACCATACTACCATGAAGAAAAGTTTCTGCATATATGTTATGGTTTTGAGGCTTGGTGTTCTTGTAGGACCTCAAACAGTAGGACTGAGTGGTGTCTCTGACTCTTTTGTCTGCTCTTAGGACCCTTTTCCTCCTACTGGGTTGCCTGACCCAGTGTTAATATGAGAGTTGGGGCCTAGTCTTATTACAACTTTTATGCTGTGTTTGGTTGATATACCTGAGAGGCCTTCCCTTTTTTGAAAGGAAACAGAGGAACAATGGATATGGGGGAAAGGGGAGGTGGTAAGGAGACTGGGAGGAGTGGAGGGAGAGAAAACTGTGGTCATTATCTAATGTATGAGAGAAGAATAAAAGTTGCTGGAAAGGGAAAGTTCCTGGAAATACAGAATATGGTTGTTCCTCATAATACTTGGTATAACACACAATTTAAAACAGGCAGTTGGCATTCAGAGAGATGGCTCTGTGACTTGGTATTGAAAAGCATTGACTGCTCTTGCAGAAGACTCAGGTTCAGTTTCCAGTACCAATAAGGCAACTCCTACCATCTACAACTCCAATTCCAGGTCATCCAACACTCTTCTGGCCTCCACAGGCTCCAGGAAAGTGTGTGTTGCACAGGCATGCTTTCAAGAAAAACATTCATACAGTTCAAATAAAACAAGATATTTAATGAGGAATAAATAAACAAACTCAGAATTAGAATGCCAAATGATGGTAGTCCTATAGTGAGAATTGTTATGACTTTAGAGAATCCTATTTTTTACAAAAAAACTGGATGAATGAGTGTAAAGCTTTAGAGAATCCTATCAAAAAAAAACCTGAGAAAATGAAAGTATGGGGGGCATATATAGAAAATGAGAAATATTAATGAAAAACAACTTTTATAGAGGCTGGAAATGTGTCTCAGCGGTTGAAAGTACTTGCTGTTCTTGCAGAAGATCTGACTTTATTTCCTAGCACTCCTGTCAGAGCTCATGAACACCTATAACATCAGAGGGATCTGCCACTTCTGGCCTCCATGGTTACTTGTACACGTGTGTGCACAGCCATACACAGACACATACATGTACATAAAATTTAAAAAGTAAAAACAATTGTTTACAAGCACACAGTTGTTCCGAAGAACCTGATCATCCAGCCTTTGCCCAACTACCTCAGTTCTCCATAATTTGCTGTGTTCTTTTCTTGGTCACTTCTAAAAAGTCAAAAATTCCTTTGACTAATATTTTCAATAGCACTAACGTATCTATCAAGTTTCAAGTAGTTGTAAAATACATCTGCTTCTGCCTGTTCCTAACTGTATCCGTCATGATTAGTCTTTATTGTCAGCCTGACCCAAGCTAAAGTCAAGTGGAAGAAAGGAATCTCAGTTTAAGAATTGCTTCATTCACATTGTCCTGTGGTTCGATCTGTAAGGAAGCATCATCTTGAGTGTTGATTGAGGTGGGATAGCCCAACCCACAGTGGGCTGTGCTGTTTCTAGATAGGCACTTCCCCCATGTATGAGAAAGCAACCTGAGGAAGTCAGAGAGTGAGTCTTCCTCCATGGGTTCTGCATCAGTGTCTGCTTGAGTTCCTGCGCTGACTTCTCTCAATGATGGACTGTGACCTAGAAATGTAAGTAGCAACAATAAACCCTTTCCTCCTACAGCTGCTTTTGATCATGGTGCTTTTCCTGCAGTAACAGAATGAAATTGGAATAGGATTCTACCGAGAAAAGACAACTGAACCAATGCTAGCCTTATCACCCAGGAATGGACGCCCCAGTGAATGGAAATCTGTAAGCTCGTAGGCTGCTCATTAAGAAGAGGAGGGGAAGGTGGAGATGAACTCAGCAAGGATCCATGATTCAGAGGTGTTTACTTCATGACTGTGGGATAGAGGCAGCTGGATCAAACAGGGATTGGAGGCCATTAATGAGTCGGCCTTAGTGTAGGATGGGAGGAGGAGAGGAAACAGGAAGAGAGGGATAGAAAGGAGGAAGAGAGGAGAAAGAAAGCAAAAGGAAGAATTCCTGACAACATAGTATTTATGTTATAATGCGAATTGAGCTAACTACCAGCAAAGTAAGCAGCAGAATGAAGATGGGCTGGTACAGATGGCTGCTCCTCCAGCATGTTTTGAAACTCACATCCACATTCAGCTGTATTTGTAAGGAACTAAAGAAAAATCTTTTTCCAGAAAAAGAACTAAAAGGTATAAAGATTATAGTATCTATCAAATTGAGAAGCAAATATTATTTATTGAAATAGTAAGTAAAAGAATAATAAAGTCAAATATTTTATATATGTATATACATGGGTATATATATGTATGTATATATATTCCATATGTACATATACAGATGTCAGAAACATGGGTACTAAAGAGATGTAAGTTTGAAGTATTCTTTAATGGTTGGTGCCAAATTAGATTTTACCAACATGTTATTAGGATAAATGTTTCTATTCATTAGCAAAATGAAGGGATATTTTTTCCACAAGTAGCCTCAAGTCAATCCTCTCTCCATAAGCTGATTATACAGCTGAAAATGATTAGCAGTGAATTCACCATAGCTGTAGTCCATTTCCATATGTAGTATGCATGTACATTAGGAGACCGATATATTCAATAAAATAAGAAACATTAATCTCAGGCTAGGCAGTGGTGGCACATGCCTTTAGTCCCAGCACTTGGGAGGCAGAGGTAGGCGGGTCTCTGTGAGTTTGAGGCCAGCCTGGTCCACAAGAGCTAGTTCCAGGACAGGTTCTACAGCTATAGAGAAATCCTGTTTCAAAAAAAAAAGAAAGAAAAGAAAATTAAAGAAAAGAAAGAAAGAAAAACATTCATCCCTTAATATTTATTTAAACCCCCAAACACTCACTAACACAAATATACATGGGTTAAAATACAAAGTTGTATCTAAGAATGCAATATACATTCTTGTCATACATGTCAGACCAAGTATTCACACTACATGATGGCTTACTTTCTTTGTCAGAAGTCAAAAATATGCTTTCTTTAGCAGATGCTAATTGGGATCCGTATAAACCAGATCAATTGGGATACAGTCTACTCTTACTCCAGCAGCACAGCCCGTCTCACTCTGAGACTTACCTGAAAAAGTTAATGGCCACAGCTGTCATTCCTATCAGCATACAGCATCAGACACTCTGTAATAGTGAACCTTAATCGACATCATGGGTAAGTGCCATATGCTTGAAAAAATAAATACTTTGAACTCTCATGAAATAATTTAAGAGTACATTTGCAGATACTGGCTCATAGTGGCACCTAATGATGCAGGCCTGTAATCCCACAAAATATTCTGTTTAGTGTCAGGAACAAGAGATGAAAGGACTATATGGTATCTACTATTGGGCCAGTTCTTATCTAGTTTAATGAAATGCCTGTTTCATGCTTCCTTTTCTTTTGGGGGGATGAGGATGTGGAGAGCAAGTGTTCTCCCATGTGTGGTGTAGTGAAAGCCCTAAATGAGAGGAAAAACTGAGAACAAAATGGTCAATGTGGGTGTTACCATCTTGGGTATATTTATAGTCAAATTATGAAAAGCCAGTTGTCACTTAGGAAATGATCCAACTGTACAGAAAAAGAAAAAAATTACACTGTGGATAGGCTTCACAGAGCAGTCACATGCAAACAGATTTCGCCTTCTGGATCAGCCCGTCTTCCTAAGGTAAACTGTGAAAAATAATTTACATTTATCCTCTTTGTTGCATGAAGCCAGCCAAATTCAGGAAGGAAAAGACCCTTTGTAAATGAGTTTACTTCTCTTTCCAAGATAGGCATGCATTGTAAAAATGCAGTTGATGTGATGGGACACGGGGCATCTTCTCTTCCCTAATTCTCTTATTAACTCTACCTCTGCCTTCTGTTTATACACAGGATAAATCTGTAAAGAAAAGATCTGCTGAGAAGAAGCCAGTGGTCGCTTTCTCAGCTTTATTGGGTCTTGGGTTCCAGATGGAGAATGAAATGTATTTTCCCACCAGCAAAATTCTTCACCAGTAACATGAAGAATCGCAAAAAACACATATCCACGGCAAGAAGGTGGCTCATTTCTACAAGCATATTCGGCTCGTGGCTAAGTTTCCAAGAGAAACGAAAACTCAAGGGTGGGTCTGCAGCTACCGAATGAACTCCTTAGAACACACAGCATGCCTTCCCCTGCACTTTCTCCACTCCCAACTGGCAATGCCTCCCTTTCCCTGCACAGATCCATCTCGGGAGCCTCTTGGAACTGTCAATAGAGTCATTATCAATTATGTAATGCAGAGGGGGAGCAAAGATTAATAATTCACCACTGAGACATCCCATGATGTATAATCTTGCATGTAACTGTCTACAGCTAACATTGGGAACCTGTCATTAGAAGGCATTACACTTGAGAAAATTAGAGTTCTGTATTGATCGCCGAACACGTATGGTTTATTGTGGAGTGATGTTTTAATTTACATCCCAAGCAACCCTCTGTGAATATCATCTGCATAGGAGGGAGCTTATCCTGAAGCCATCTGGTTCTACAACACAACAGTAGTGACAGCTAAGCATTCTATCACAATAAGCACATTCCAATGTAACCGTCAGAGCACACATGTGACACTGCTCACAGAGGAGAGCATTCATTTAAGGTAGAAAGAGATGCTGGGTTTTCTTGAACATGCAGAACTTGAACTAGTCAATGGCTGGCTGAAAGGTCTAAAGTGAATATTATTTTCCTTCCATCCTAACCTTGGGTGGGTGTAAAGCCTCTCTGCTGTTTCCCTTCCTCCCTCCCTGACAATTTTTTTTGCCTTCCCTAATAAAATCAGAATATGCTGTTGAGTTACCGAGGCTCCATTGTGTGATCCCTAAGAGAGCTGGATGTGAAGGTGTATTAAGTCAGATAATCAGATTTTTAGTACTGACCTTTGCAAAAAGAGCCTTAGAGTCATGAGCTGAACTTCAGAGATAGTAAAGGGGCTTTTGCAAGCATTGCCTTATAGCCAGTTAGGCAATGATCTCACAGAATATGGCTAACAATGGGTTAACCGTAGTTTTCAATCCTTACTGTGTCTTCTAATCCTCTGAGAAGAATTTCCATCAAAAATTCTCATTTAATTGGTCTGGGGTGGGCATCGAGGCACTGGAAATATTTTTAAGTTTCCTAAATGATTCCAATGTGCAGCCAATTTTAAGGACCACTGACTGGCAAGTATTCAAGTATATGAGTAAATGCAGGAGAGAAAGGGATGAGACATAAGTGATATAGCTAAGACTGGGCATGGATCCAAGAACAGAGTAGAAGGGAAATTCAAGCATCACATAAGAAATTAGTAGACAGCAGGGAAATATGGGCACAGAAGATTCAGCTGCTTTTAACCTCGGATGCATAGCAGAGTAATGCCCTAGGGAATGGGGCGGTAAGACCCGAAACATCCCCTCTGCTTTTGCTCAGTTGAAAAGCCAGCAGCTGAGGTGTGTAGTAGATAATGGCTGAATTGAGTGGAAATCAGACATGCCCTTCTCATCTGTGAAATGTCAGGACGGGCGCAGGATAAAAACAGGATCAGAAAACTGGATTTAGCAGTTGTGAAGTTAGGATTGGAAAATCAGTTCTCAAAAGAAAAAAAAGTTAGATGTTTTTGAGAGACTGATGGACCATGCCTCTTGTACGATGTGTGGTTCATAAGAGCTCCTGATAAAATACTCGTGTCCCAGCTACCTTTTATCTGAGCATTCAGACCTGGTTGTGAGCAAAGAGGAGAGGTGGCGTTAGGAGTGCTTGTAGCCAGATACAGTGCAAAGTGATAAAGGGAGATTAAAAGAGTGTTTTCAAAAGCTTAAAACCTCAAAGATAAGCATCTGACAAGGCATATTCAAGGCAAAGAACAATAGATTAGAGAGGCCACTTTGATAAATCTTCCTGCTGAGGAAACACAGGAATAAAGAAACAAACCATCCAAAAAAAAGAGCCAAAGACCTCTCTGCTTATGCATTATTAATAACTAAGGGGATAACAAGTAACTAATCTTAAAAAAATAGAGATGACACCTTTGATGTCTCTATACTAGTCAAAGGTGAGTAAAGAATATGCATCTTCCTTGTATCAATGTGTGTCTCACTAGGAGGAAATTGCAGTATTCCAGGAGGCACAATCGTTCTAGGTCTCGACAGAGTGAGGTTTAAATGTTGGTAAACAGACTGGCCATATCTCAGGACACTGCTGAGCACTATTCACGATCTTTTGTTAGATCTTACAGGTTTGTTTGAAATGTTTGAGCTGGCTTCCTGGGTTGTCTCATGGAACCTGCCAGCTTCCCAGTCACAAGCTGAGGTTTTCACCTTCCAATCTTTTGAAAATCCAACCAACCAAGTTCCAGGCCTTGTTGAACCGTAAAAGTCCCGCAGGTAACACATTCTTTTTTCTACCTCTTCCCTTTGTGATATCAATAATACGTTTTGTTTCAGTTTTGGTTTTATTTTTAATTCAGCCTGTGGAGCCTCATTATATGGGTAGAAATGCAAAGGAAGGAGAGGAAAGATGAGCCAACATGCACCATCTAATAAAGTACTGGTCATCATTTCATGTGATTAGATTAGAGAAATCTCAGGGCACTTTGAAGCAATTTATAGAAAACACATTCCTACTTACCTGGAGGTTATAGCTCCTGGATTTAGCACCTTAAATTTGATTAACGGATCATGTTCCTTGGTATTAAGCTGCATCATATGAAGAGATGTGGAATCGACAGGGACTTTCTTACTGCAGCAAGCCAGTTTCGGGTGGCAGCACTCCTCTGAAAGGCAGTGCGCTTGCTCTGGATTCCCTACTGATCCTTTTCTTCGGAGACAGGTGCTTGTATATTCAGGATCCATTTTTATTTAGAGTTTACTCTCCTCTTGTCTTTATTGCCAAATTGCAGTTTGAGTAGGTACAACTCTCTCAATTCTAGTGAACACCATAATTTGGATTCTGTTAACATTTTGAAGAGCTCCCTTTGAGATTTTAGCTACAATTTTTAGTAGTCACTCCCAAGTCTTAGAAACCACATACCCAATAACACAGTGACAGTTGGTGTTCATTAGATTAGGAATCCTAAAAAGATCCTTTTATGCTTACCATCTTCTTTCATGATCATGAGACACCTTGAAAGAATACAAACATTCTTTCCATTTTACAAAGGATAAGAGAGAGGCCCAAGAAGTTCAATTATATTGCCCAGGTTTGCACAACTGTTGAGTAAAAGAGAGTAGTCTGAAGCATTTTTGTTGAGTGCATACTCATTGAGGAATTTCTGTTGTGCTCCAAGAGACACTGTGTTAGACATAAGAAAGACAGAGCTAAAGAAATAGGATAAGTCTCCTCATGAGCTGCAGTCATAGCAAGAGGACAAGGCAAACACAAGTCAAAGGTTGACAAGTGGTGATGCCATTAAAAAAAGAGGGACCTGGGAGTTCTCCAGAGATGGCAGTAAGGAATGATTCTCCTAAAGAGATGACCCTGAGTCCTGAGAGCCTGCCAACTACAGGATGGGTGACAAAGGCAGATCCAGAACCGGAAGTCAGGAAGGGTATAGCCACACCTGTATCCCCTGTCACTGTTACATCTACACTCGGACCTTCTCCAGGACAAGCTCACCATTCTCCTTTCAACTCATTCTCAATGGTGCACACACACACACACACACACACACACACACTTAAAACTGGTCTATTGTTTGTCTATGTAGACTGGTCTTCAGTCCAAGGGGAAGAGTTGTCAGTACCTCTTTCTAACGTGTTTCTGTGACATGCTCCTGCATCTGACAAACCCTGGAGCCTTGTCCTTTGGCTGTCTTTTATCACGTGTCTCCCTCCTCAAATTTTCTCTTGATCCCTTTCTTGTAATGAACAGCACACCCAAGATCTTCATAATTCTGAACCATTCCTAAACAGGCATCTCCCATCTAGCTTCAACTATTTAAAATGAAAATTTGTAATTCTTTTCCTTATTTGCACATGCTTGTTATACATGACACTGGGTTTTCTAAGTGCATTTGCATAGAAGTCCATGATGTACTTTGCCTCTTTATTTCCCACCCTCCCCTTCATCTCAATAATTCCTTCAAATTCCTTTCATTCTCCCAGGTATCTTCCTTCCTGGTTTCATGTCATCTCCACACATGTGATTTAGTGTCTCTGGAAAATCTAGAGTCCGCATTTGAGAGATGATGTGTGATATGTGTCTGAGCATACTTTCTTTAAGTGGTAATGACAGCCTCTAGTTGTATCCATTTTGCTGCAAATGGCATCACTTCATTATTTATGTCTGAACAAAATTCCATTGTGTGTATATATATGTATACACACACAAATTCCTACAACAAATGACTGATAGACAAGTATCTTTGTATATCTTGACTTGGAGTTATTCAAGGAAAAACTCAGAGTGTTACAGATAGCTCAAAAGCTTTGGGGTTTTTTGGGTTTTTTTTGTTTTTGTTTTTGTTTTTGTTTTTGTTTTTTTGAGCACTGAGCTCCATGTAACTGGAATAGTTGCGTTCAACTGTTGTACACAAGAGTTCCCTTTTCTTCATCTCCTGCACAGCGTTTGTTTTCTCACACTGCCATCATCAGTAATTTCATCTCCATGCAATTATTTCTTATTGATTTTACGAGATCTCTTAATTCACACAGTATCATTCACTCCATGGAACCAAAGAGGAAGTAGAGAGACAAGAACAGGGGCTGAAGACAAAGAAATGGAGATAAGACCCAAACCCCGGTGTTTAGATTAGCAGCTGTGTAAAAGATACTTAACTTTTCTAAACTTGAGTTCATATGCTTAAAAATAAGAATAATGATAATGGCATCCACCCTGCAAGTTATAAGCATACCCTCACCAAGTAAAGGAAACTGCTGCCTACAGACTCCATCGAGATGCACGATCACCTCTTCCAGGGTTTCTAGCCTGGGAACTGTCTTGAAGATTTCAGATTTTCTATAAATCAAGATGACTTAACTCCATATCCCCCCTCTCTCTTTCTATCTATAACATTTCTATGTTTCTCCATGTCTTTTAATGTATGTATATCTTTATCTCCTTCTTTATGTATCTCTCTCTCTCACTGGTTCTGTGTCTCCAGGGAATGCAGCCAGCTCTTTCTGGAGACTCTGACTACATCCAAGATTTGAATGGTTTTCCCCTCTCCTTAGAAACATCACCAGCATTCTCCTGCTGTAACATCCCTCGTACATATCGGCATTATTTATTTTTCATAAGTAGATGTCTTGTAGGAAATTGGTTACCACTCCACTTAGATAAACAATGACTGAAATAATGTAAAGTTAGAAGTACTGTAAGCTTTTCAAGCTTTGGGAGAAAAAAGCATCTTAGTTTGCATTCACTTCTTATTGGCTTCCTACTGCATTAGCCCCACCTCTTCCTATGCAGCCCA
>LOEQ01003017.1:247494-276204 GCA_001685075.1 Bramus lutescens | reverse complement strand
AAAAAAAAGCTAAACAAAGGAGATTAGACTTAGTAGAAGTTTTGTTTTGAAAAGAAAAAGGGAAATTGCTGTGGGACAATGCTCTTGTACAGTGTAAATATGTGTTGCTCATATTAGTTAATAACATACTGATTTGTCAGTAGCTAGGCAAGAAGTATAGGTGGGTCAACCAGACAAGGAAAATTCTGGAAAAAGGGAAGCAGAGATGCTGTTAGTGAGACACAAAAGAAGCGAGATGAGAATGCCTTACTGAAAAAAGGTATCAAGCCACATGGCTAAACACAGACAAGAGTTATGGGTTAATTTAAGTTGTAAGAGCTACTTAATAATAAGTCTGAGCTAATAGGCCAAACAGTTTATAAGTACTATGTGCCTCTGTGTGTTTCTTAAAGACTGAATGGCTTCAGGACCAGATGGGACAGAAACTTTTATCTATAAATATTTTAAGACTGAGATTGTAGATAGAAGGAATCACTCACTGGTGCCCTAACATTTAGACAGAAGGGGAGGGTACAGAAACCAGAAAATGTCAAGATCCTCCCAAGAAAATTGGAAGGAATAAGGTTTCACCCTATCACATAGGCTAGTAGTAGATCTTTGTGTGGCTTTGCTTGTAAAGTCACTGCCTTGAGTTAACCTATTATTGGGGTGTCTCAAATCTTCATTGCTCAAATGATAATTTTGCATATAGTAGTTGATATTCAATCATTTTTATTGAATTACACTGTGTTATTCAAATATTTCAATGCCTATCATATGTTACAAATGCATACACTATTCAGCTGCTTGAGAAAATAGCTACCTGTATAAATGACATTATACAATTTGGCCATTTACAGTGTTTTTTATAGAGTAGAAATGAACTGGCTGAGTCACATGAAATATTTGAACAACATATTTTGTATAGTGTGCTACAGGAAAATGGGCTAGCTTTTAAAATGCTCAAAGCTGCTACAATGGTTACGTGTTTTGGTATATTTCAAGCCATTTTGTGATATTATACTGTGAACTAAGTTTCACCTAAATGTCTTTACTCCCATTATTTAATTTTTTACTAGCCTGCATTAATGGCATAAGGGAGTACATTATGATAATTCAACAAGACTGAAACATGTGCTGACCAGGTTGGACCAATCAGCACTTTCTTTCTCATCATTTCTTTATGTTTAGTGCCTAATTTTGTTCTTCTAGATCTTCATAAAATATGTAATAGCTCATTGTGAACTACAGTCATTCCTCTATGCTGAAGAACATCACAAATAATTTGGCTACCCACGTAGCTGTGTTTTAGTGTCTGCTTTCCAACAACTCTTTACCCATGAACCATCTATTTTCAACCTTTATTCATCACTGTTCTGACCTCCAGTCAGATATGGTGGCTTCCATGTGTGAGAAAGGACATGTAGTATTTGCCATTCTGCATCTGGCTAGTTTCATTTAAAGTTATACACACCCATTCCATTACTTCAAGTATCGATATCACATTATTTTTTCCTATCTATTTTTAAGGATTTAGAAGCAAAGGGAATTATGCTAAATTAATGTAAACTCATTTAAAAGGCTAGAGGTTACTATAGACACCTTTTTAAAAAACATATTTGAGGGCCAGACGGTGGCCTGTCTTTAATCCATGGATATTACAAAAAAAAATGGTGTGAACGTAGTTGAACAAGCATCCTTGTAGTACAATTGAGCATCCTTCGGGTATATGCCTAAGAGAAATATAGCTGGGTCTTGTGGTAGATTGATTTTCAGTTTTCTGAGAAACTGCCACACTGACTTCCAAAGGGGCTGAACAAATTTTCACTACCCTCCTCAACATGAGCTGTCACTTGTGTTTTTGATCATAGCCATTCTGACAGGTGTAAGATGGAGTCTCAGAGTCATTTTGATTTGCATTTTCCTACTGTCTAAGGATGTTGAACGTTTTTAAGTGTTTCTCTGCCATTTGAGATTCTTCTGTTGAGAATTCTATATATAGGTCTGTACCACATTTTCAAGTGGATTACTTGGTTCTTTGACTAGAAAAAGTCACCCTGAGTGAGGCAACCCCGACACAGAGGTCTAGATAAGCATGGTATATACTCACTCATAACTGGATGTTAACTTTAAAGTGAAGGATAACTATGCTACAATCCGCAGACTCAGAGGGGTTAGAAAACAAGGAGGGCCCAAGGGGCCTACATGGATCTCCTGGGTGGACTGGCTACAGATAAGGATAGAAACTTGAGAGATCAGGTTAGGGGTGGGTGGATGGGGACAGTACTAAAAGAGATGACTGGAAAGCGGGGCTGGGCTTTTGGGGTCAGGTAGAAATCAGACGAAAGGGAAACTCCCATTAATCTACAAGGATGATATCAGATAAGACTATTAGCAATAGTGGATATGCAGCCTGAACTGGCCATCTCCTTTTGATTACATTGATGACTATCCCAATTGTTACCAGAGAGCCTTCATCCAGGAACTGATAGAAACATACAGAGATCCACAGCCAAACATTAGGCTGAGCTCAGGGAATTCTGCTGAAGAGAGGGGGGAAGAATTACAGGAGCCAGAGGGGTCAAGAACATCAAAAGAAAACCCAAAGAAACAGCTAATCTGGCTTATAGGAACTCATAGAGTCTGAACTAACAAAAAGTGAGCCTACATGAGACCAACATAAGCCCTTTACATATTGTGACAGTTTTACAGCTTGGTCTATTTGTGGGAATCCTAACGATGGGCGCAGGGGCTGTCCCCTCATGCTTTGGCTGGCTTTTGGGAACCTATTTCTCACAATGGATTGCCTTGTCTAGTCTAAATACAATGGGAGGTGCTTAGTCTTACTGCAATTTGATGTGCCGTGCTTTCCTGGTGCCCATGGGAGGCCCACCCCTTTCTGAACAGAAAAACAGGAGGAGTGAATTGAGGGAAAAGGAGTGGAAATGAAGGCAAGGAATAGGAGGAGAGGAGGAAGAGGAAACTGCAATCAAGATGTAAAGTTAATTAGTTAATTATTTTAAGGGAAAAAAGAATAATGCCAGCAAAAGAAATTAGAATCACAACCCCCTTACTTTGCCTAGATACTGATGTGAAAAAAAAATATGTATTTATTCCCTTAGTATAACCGCAGCTCTTTCCTGGCATGAGGATGTGTGAAGAGCTGTGTAGTGCCATGCCTTAAAGATGGCGCCGGTTTCCACCTTCTGCTCCCCGACAGCGAGTGCTCTCTGTGATAAACAAGTCCTTATTTGGCTAAGGCTGATCAGCAGGCTTGCTTTCGTGTATGTGGGCCTATTAGAGATTGCCACGTGGCTTATTGGGATTGGTGGTCCACAGAGTATATAGTCTGCAGGCGCCCTTCCCAGAGAGAAGAGAAGATTGTTCAAGGTTCCTGAATAAACTGCATATAGAAGAACCTGAGTGTTGCATCTTTCTTGCTGGTCGAGGTGGACGTGGCAAGGATGTGGTTTGTGCAGTCTTCATTGCTCCTCCTAAGTCATTATCCTTCTTTCCATTCTATGAGTATTTCAAAGTTAAGTCTCAAAGTATTAGACGACAAGTACCACAGGTACTCATGTCTTCTGCGGGCCTTGCACATAACCCTGTGGTTCTTTAAAGAATTTCCCTGCTGGCTCACTTTTGCTCTCTTCAACATTGACACAAAACATAATTATGAATGTTTCTCAAAGTACCACACAGATGTCTTCCTAATGTAAGGTTAGCTCAGAGATGTAACCTTTTTTTTATTTTTGTCCTTTAATGTTTTTTTCTACTGTCTCTCACCCACATACTCCTATGTTCTTATTATATGATACCTCATTAGTAAAAGCATGACTATTTAAAAATGGTATCAAATAACTTGAAATGTAACTTAGTACATATATATGCTAACTCAATACTATTTAAAACTTGTCTATAAGTACAATACAATTCAGAATAAATTACTAAAAGGATTCTTCTCCAACACTGACTTTTTAACTGACAAGTTGTAAGCTAATAATTGTTATAATAATAATGTTATAACCAACCCTGCATTGAGAAATAGGACAGAAAAATGTGTCTAATGAAATATTACCTTCTTATAAAACTGTAACAAGACTGTGACTTCAGCACAGGGAATGGAGATCATATCAATGGAGAAGACAAAGCATAGAACTGAACTCTCAACACACGTGGACACTTGACATGTGAAAAGGTGGTACTCCAGACCCTGGAGGAAGGACAGCCACTTCATCGACACATGCGGAGACATTTCATTAGTCAAGTAAGAATGGCTTCTCTTCTTATACGGTTAATATTTCTGTGTGAAATACAACTGAACTACAACATTTGATATGAAAATGCTGGAATATATAGATGGACTATATAGATGCTGAGACTCAGGAAAAAGACCATAGTTTCCCTTTTCTCTAAAACTCATTGTCTATTGTAAGCTTCCAAGTCATCATCAACCGCTATTATGAGATCTTTTATAATCATAATCTAACTATAAGAAAAAATCATAGTCAAGAGCCAGTCAACAAAGAATTGGACCCTACAACTATGTCAACATTATTCAAATCAAGGGCAGCCAGAGTGACTGTCACAGCCAAGAGACCCCTAAGAAGACATGAGGACCAACTGCTATCAAGATCCCTGGATGGAATCCTAGGAGAAAAGAACAGGGGCCCAAATCTCATCTCTGTGATGGAATAACCAATAGAACAAAGGAAGGAAGGGCAGAGATCATGATTTCATGGAGCTCAGTCCATCATTGCAGGGGAAGCCAAGGAAGAGCCCTTCAGCTGACGTAATGAAGCCGAAAGAGAATAACAGGACTCGCCAAGGAAAGAAAATAAACCCCCAAAGACCTGCCCTGAGTAGCCTACTTCTGTCCAGATCTCACTGCCCTAATTTCCATGACCTCCTGTAAAGAATGCAACTAGCTGAGGATCAACTATCCAAAACATGAGCCAGAGAATAAAATTGAGTTGAGTCAACAATAATGTGCCAGAATTCATTCATTCATTCATTCATTCATTCATTCATTCATTCACTCTCCAATTTATTCACTGGGACAATGAACCACATTAACATAAATTGTTAACAATAAAAAAAATCATGGGGGACACTGTGATAATTTTTCTATAAAGTTAAAACTAGTTTCTATAAAGTATTTCTATAAAAACTTCATAATTTTTCTAGAAGTTTAAACCTATTTCAAAATAGAGTTTATTTAAAATAAACAAACAAAAGATTCCCAAGGCCATTGTTGAATATCCTGAGTTCTTTGACATAGGTCACAGAGAAAGGTCTCTGAGAACAGACAGAGCTTAGCTGCCAGCTTCTCAAAAGGAATTTTGTGACAATTTGATCTGACATAATCTCCGTGGCAGCCCGTTGCCACAATGTTCTCTTCTCAGGGCTTTGCGCTGCCTAAGAAGTCTTGAATGTTTGTTTTTCTCCAATATCTTTAAAACATACACTGGGCCGCTCATGTGACTAAACCTTAATCTTGTTTTTTGAACTGCTATTAGCATTTAATAAGTACTCCTTCAGTGTTAATTGAATAAGTGAACATTAAAATTATTTAGAGCCTAATGTTAGAGATGTTAGTTAAATGACAGAGAACCAGTGAAGCATTTATAAAAACCCTGGGTTTCATCCCTAGCATAAATAAATAATAAACATTTGAAATCACATGTCCACACAAGCTGGAATGTAATGTTAGCAAGCACCGATACACATCAAATAATGACTCCAACTAACTACCCATTTGTAGACCTGACAGTTCAAACATGAAAATGTCCTCAAAGATTATAGAGTTTGGAGTCTGCTATTATAAATGGGATATACAAGTCAAACACAATGAACTTTATAGTCTTCGACTGGTTGTAGATAAATTGAGTGAAACTAATAGCAATACCAAAGACCATGAATTGATTTTTTACCTACCAGTTAAAAGATAAAGAACCAGTGTTTCTTTTTCTACCTGTATCTTAGTAGCTTCTTTTTACAACATAGGCAGAATCAGGGTGGAACAGTGTTTTGTTGTTAAAATATATAAACTCTTCAACCTCAGATCTGAGATTACTTCACTGTGTTTGTTGACCATGGGGACTGAAATTTGTAAATAAAATCATGTAACCACTTAAGCCCACAACTACTTTGCTTAGGGAGTTGTGGTTTTATGAAGAAGATGTAAAATATGCTTTTTAAGATTAAATCTTTGCTAAGCGGTGGTTGCACATGGCTTTAATCCCAGCACTCAGAAGGCAGAGGCAGGAGGATCTCTGTGAGTTCAAGGCCAGCCTGGTCTACAAGAGCTAGTTCCAGGACAGCTAGCACTGTTACACAGAGAACCCTGTCTTGAAGACAAAACAAACAAAAGAGTTAAATCTTATCGAAACTGTAAAATAAACTCTGTAGATTTAGATTTGTTCACATTTCTATTGCTACCATGCAGATTTTCTTGCAGCTACAAGAAAGAAACAAGAAAGCTATCCATTGATGACAGTAGCAAACAAAAAGTGTACATAATTGTGACCGGTTCTCTCCTCGCCAACTTAAAAACACAAAACTCAAATGTAGGCACAACACTGAGACTTAAATTATGCTGGAAAGAACATGAGAGTGAGAGAAATGGTTCCTTCAGTATTCAACCTCTTGAAAGACTTTATTTGATTTTTTTTTTAGCCTGAGTGTTTTGTCTATATTGCACTAAGAGAACGTTGGTCATGTCTTTCCATATATTCTAACATTATACATAGACTATGCACACCAAACTCCTAAAAACAGAATCACATTACAAATGTGATTTTGTAAACTATCTTCTCACTGTATCTATAAGCATATATCCATATTGACATAGATTGATGCTATTATAATAGCTTAATGTTACTTACCCCAAATCCTATAATTCTGGATACTTAAATGGATTACAGTATTTAACTACTATAGTCAAATCTGCTATAAAAAATTCTTGCATATGTATCTGTACTTGTCTAAATATATTCTTCAGAAAAAAATCCTTGTAGAACTGTTGATTGAACATATCTAAATCTTTTAACAATGTCAAAACATTCTTAAAGCTCTCTAGAAAAGTTGCCCAAATTTAACACATACTCATAAGCTTTAAAGTGCCCATTTTCTCTTCTCTAACAGTGGCTATCAATTCCAAATTTAATATTTGCTTGTTAAGAGGAGTAAGTAATCTCGTGTAGCTATTTTGGTTTGGACACAATTGCTTAGCCAGGTCAATATTTTGAGTTCTCCCAATTATATGAGCAAAAACTAAATCAAACCCATAACTCCTTTCATACTTAAGTCTGGACATTAGCCCTGCCTGATACTCTATTTTTAAAATCAAATAACAACTGCAATGAACTGGATGCTTGTATTCAGCCAAACTCATTTCAATGAGCCCAGCATGGGACCTCTCTTAGCCTTTTTCTGTGTTCTCACAACTCCTTGCTTCTGGGGCTTCTCGTTCTGCAAGAGTCTCCTCCTTAGAACTTGCTCAGTTGGAGGGGGGATTATGATTAAAAGAAAACTTGGCCCCTCCACCTTGTTGACTGTGTACCTTTTCGAAAGATGTCTCTCCACCTGCTCTAAAGATGTGCACTTAACAGGAGGGAGAGGCCATAGCTCAGGCATGCCTCTGTGGAATTCAAGAACCAGGATCTGTCAATATAATTGGCACCCTGTCTGTCAGAAAATCTCTTATGAACGGACAAGTAAGAGGCACATAATTATGGAGTATGATTTTTTCCCTGAAAGAAAAATTAAACAATATGCATGATGTCCATGGGATGAACAGACAAAAGGAATGCTACCTGGACCCTTCTGGGAATTTTCATCACCATCAGCCACTCTGGGTTTTCACCAGAATGGGCCCATCAACTGTCAGAAATGGGTGAGTAAGTTATACAGATGGTGGTGATGATGGCAACCTAGTTAAGTTCATGAATCCTTTTCATATGAATTACAGTTTCATTTTCTATACATAAATTTTCACATACAAAATATGCATTAAAATTCACATATATAAAATAGTCATTTGAGTTTGCATTTATATAGTGCATCCACCAGCTTCTTCAAAACTTTTGCTTAAGTTAGCATTATCTCTGGAGTCCATCCATGATTCTTTAATCCAAGCAGGGCTCCAGTTTTGTTTTATTTTATTATATTAATTACTTTATTTTTGCAGACAGCCACACAGCTATCACAACATTAACTGAATCCTGCTTGATTCTCAGAAACATGTCCCATTCAACAGCAATGCACATATTTCTATTTGAGAAATATATGAAGCATATGAAAAGCACACATACAATTAGCTGAGGTTCCACAGCCCTGGGACATAGACCTGACTTTATCTCTGACTTGGTTGCCTTAATCACTTTCTTCCTATATATGTATAAATGTGAGTATTTTACATTGCAGTTCAATTGTTCATTGTAGATTTCAAATATGATTGCCTTCCTACTTAAAATTTGTCAAATGTTCCATAAAACATTAAGGTAAAAGCCAACTTTTAAATACAGTATCCTCCTTTTGGCACCAGCTACCTGTGAGATTTTCCTTTCAATATTGCTGTTTTTCAGATCAATACATTTAATTATACATGTTATCCATTCATGAATATATGGTCCATGAGGGTGAGAATCAAGCCAGCACATTTAACACTCCATAGGCATGCACTGAAAAAACACTTACTATGAGCAAGCCCTCAGCTGGCTTTTGCTTTAACAAGTTCAGCATACCTCTAAACACCAGGTTCACTACTTACAAAATGAATCTGAGCAATTTTGTCTGGCTTCTTCTACCTTTAAAAAAATTAACTTTATGTGTACATATGTGTGCTTGAGTGCATGTATGTGCCCCTTATGGGTACAGGTGCCCTTGGAGACCAGAAGAGAGAGTCAGCGGCCCTGCAACTGAAGTTATAAACAGGTGTGTGCCATCCAATGTGGGTTCTAGGAACCAGTGCAGTATCCTCTGCAAGAGCAGCAAGTGTTTAGCTACTGAGACAGTTCTTGAGGTCTCTAATCATCTTATCAGAAAAAATACTGACTAAAATATTTTTAATAGCCTTGCAATGTTAAATGTCAGCATTTCTAGAACCATAGACAGAATTAAAATAAGCAAAAAGTACCTTCGACTTAAATAACTTCTACTAACTGTGGAATGAGATTTTTCCAGGCTCCTGTACTATAAAACTGTGAAAGAAAAAAAAAATAGAAAATAAGCACATCTCGGATAATGCAGGCATACCTAGCATGGGCATGCAAGTATATTTAAGTGGACCTTCCTGTCAGCCCAATGGTTTGCTGAATAACCATGGAAACAGAGTAACTGTAACTCAGAGGTTCTGAACTTCAAGTCTACATTCTGCATTTAACTTCCTAGGTGGCTGCTCCCAACCTCCAAAAGATAGTCCCTTACATTCTATGTTCGTGTGCCTCAGAACTTATTCCTCATTTAGAGGTGAGAATGCTGGAGAGTCCAGGTTCCTTCACCTGTGCAGTATTAACTAAATTACAGGATGCAGCAGAAGTTCACTGCTGTAGGACACATGCCCACCTGCTCCCCGCCAGCACATCTGAGAGGACATGTCAGAGAACAGAGGCTGTAGAAGTTCGCAAACTGTGCGTCTAGGGCTTTGTGGCAGGACTGTCACCATGTTGGTATCTGTCTGGGTTTCTATCCTGTTCCCCAGCAAGATAGAGAACATGCCAGTGAATGAATGCATTGTTTATTTCAGTTTCTACCTAGCAACACATTCAGCAGACATATGTAGGAAAACTTCTAGACCAGAGGGTGCCAGACAGGTTGAACTCTTGCCGTAACACAACCATTAACCAAGCCAGGGGTTGTCTAAAGGAAAGGGTAAGGAGAAGAAAGGATGTACAGAGTGATTATCCTACCATGTCCTTGATTGTGATGCATTAAAGTAACACAGACTTGAAATCTCCTGTTTTGAGATCTTAACTGCTTGGATGGTTTGCATCAGATCCCAATGCCTCTGTCATAACTCTTCAATAAGTTTTAAGTGCAATTGGCATACGGTGCCGAGCTCGTCACTGCCTCTATTACTCCACTTGGAAGTCTTCTTCCCACTTTCTCATTCCCAGCACAACTGGCTCCCCCTGGGTGTCTTTGTTCTTTTGATCAAATGTTCTAGGCAAATTCACCAGACCTGCCCATGTCCAGCCCTTGCTGCTTATCCTCCTGGAACTTGTTCCTGCCCTACAGAAGTCATATTTGATTGAACATTTCTTTGGGGGCCCTATTTAAAAGCACAAAAACAAAAAACAGACTATCTTTGCAAGTCCACAGTTGTTCCTCCAACTTTTATTTTGCATGCTGTGTCTGTAATAGGTCTGATTCTACACTCCCCACATAGGAATATAAATTTTAAAGAACAAAATCTTGATTTAGATTGGGTTCTTTTTGTGATAAGAGCAAACATCAGGTGTAGAGTAGGTACCCAATAAATATTGCATCAGTGAAGGTAATGTACTGGCTACAATGATTATTAGTATCTGTCTTTGCCTTAAACATGGAGTTTGGTTTTTTGTGTATATGATGTGCATCTGTGTATGTGTACACACATGTGCATGTGTGTGTGTGTGTATGCATGATGCTTATGAGTATGCAGCTGTACATGTGTGAATACACACAGGTAAGGCCAAAGGAGTATGTCAGATGACTTTTTCTTATTTTTTCTCTTCTGTTTTTCACCATCTATTCCCTTGGGACAGTTCTTTCACTGAGCCAAAGGCTCATTTGGACTCAGCTGAGTAGCCAGAAAGCTAACAAAAACTGCTTTTCTGTACCCTGCAGCCTGTGTTTATAGGCATGCATAGCCAAGCCTAGCTTTTCATACTGGTCTGGAGTTTTAAATTTAGCTTTCCATGTATATTTGCATAAACACCAAGTACTCTTATAAACTGGGCCATCTCTCTAACCCCTCTCTAACCCCTGCAATATTCTTTTTCTCATAAAATGGGAGTACATGCATGTATGTAACTTAAGTTGTAGAGTTTACTATATAACAAAACCTGCCCCTATCAATTAAACCCAGAACATTTATGATGGTTTTTCACTAAGTGTCTAACTTTCACTCAGTAGAAGGCCCAGATCTAAGAGAAATCTGGGAGAAGCAAAATACAATAACAATGCATTTTTTACATATTCTAATGTGCCAAAAGATCATTGTTCTTCAAAGAAGTATATAGCAAAACAACTCTTTTCTGAAAAATATAGAGAATTTTTCTGTTCTAATAATGATGATGTGATGTGGGCGGCCCTTCTGTCCATGTGTTGCTTTTTATTGGTTAATGAATAAAGAAGCTACTTTCGGCCAATGGTTTAGCAGTGTATAGCCAAGCTGGAAGAGATACATATAGAGAGAGTGGGCAGAGTCGTGTGAGACACCAGGTAGCCCCGCCAGAAACAGATGCCGGGAGGAGCTTTATCCAGTAAGCCGCAGCCACATAGTGATGGCATTTAAAATGTTCTAAGAACTTAGGACTTTTCATGACAGTGAGACACATCTGCTCCTGACAGCATCAGTCTACTCCAAGAGGAAGATGGGCATCGAAGAGGCTCCTCATGGAATTTGTTAGACATTTGGGCAAGAAACTGCTTTCCTGGACTGTTTGATGTTTTCTATATGAACTGTACATGCAGGACCCCAAGAAAAATGAATGATGAAAGGTGAGACGATCCTTCGGGGTTCCTGCCTTGTGAAAGAATCTGCCAGACATTCTGCAGGACACAGAAGAAAGTGACTGAAAAAACTGCCAATATAGGCAGAACTGTCCGAAATGTCCTGCTTCATGGAAAAGTCTGCCAGACACTATTGGCCTGTAGGCTGAAGATGGATGCCCAATGATACAGAAAAACTTAGGGTGACTGTCCAGGCTGCAAAATATCTCTGTCAATTCTAGAGTTTTGGAAGTTGCTTACAATGCACTTTCTGTTAATTTAGGTAATATTGCATTCTTCTGGGATCTTTGATGGAGCTGAATAATATAGTTATAATTACAGTTTTTCTTAGTTATTATAAAAGATAAAGTATATAGCAATATTGTAACTATAATTCTTGCTTGATACCTGTTTTGTTATATGTAATTTTACTATGTTAAATTTAAAACCTTTTTTATTTAAACAAAAAAGGGGAAATGATGTGGGACGTCCTTCTGTCTATGTGTTGCTTTTATTGGTCAATGAATAAAGAAGCCACTTTCAGCCAACAGCTTAGCAGAGTATAGCCAAACTGGAAGAGATATATATAGAGAGAGTGGGCAGAGTCATGTGAGACACCATGTAGCCCCACCAGAGACAGACACTGGATGGAACTTTATCCAGTAAGTCACAGCCATGTGACAATACACAGATTAATGGAGATGGGTTAATTTAAGATATGAGTTAGCCAGAAATATGCTTAATCTATTGGCCAAACAGTATAGCAAATAATATGGTTTCTGTGTGGTTATTTCGAGTCTGAGCTGCCAGGCAGTCAGGAAATGAATTAGCAGCCCCCTACAACAATGATGATACATTCACATTGTAAAGCTTTTCAAACCTTAAGCAGGAATTTTAGTTTCCCAGGTGAAAGTGAATGTTTGCATCTTCTATGATCACAAAAGTGGGTTGTTAAACCAAATTAAATGTGGGCAGGTCAATGAGCTTTTAGTATGGTCCTGTAGATGTCAGATGGCAAATAGAAAGAGTCATATTATTCATGGATGAAAATTAGTTCTGTCTGCTTGAGAAATTCTTTTCCCACTTCAAACACTCGAACCCATCATCACCTGAGTGCTGGTAAGCCGTAGATTGATTGCTACGGATGGGAGAGAGCATCTCAGCTCTGTAGTCCCCCTGTTACCCTTGGTGGTCCTAGTCAATTTGTTTCCAAATGGGGATGGGTAGTTCATACAGCTCAATGTTGTCTTCCTTCCTCTGATGTGGCTGTGTAAACTTCAAATGAGCAAGTACCTTAAACAACCCCTGAGTAAATTAGGGCTCTGGGTATGAAATCAGGAGACTGGGGGCTAATGGAGCTCTTGTCAATACTTGATGTGTTGTGTGGCACATGGCAAGTGAGCTGACAATTTTGGAAACCAGCCTGTTTCCACAGAAAAATACCACGAAAGTTTGGATGGCAATGGGAAAAGACAAAAAAAAAAAAAAAGCTTAGCAGTCAGTCTAGATTTTCAGTCAACATTCCCTTCCTCTTCTTCCTTCAGTATCAATGTTCTATGTAATGTTGGGTTTGGATCATGTTTCAGATAGGATAACCAATCGATTTCATAAACCAGTGTTGAAAACCAGTTAGAGCTGTCCATCATATATTTGAAAGCTATTTTCTTGTCTACAAAGAAAATTAAATGTGTCATTAAAACATCTTTGTTAATTTTAATTTTATGTTTTGTTTTATAAAAGGCTTGCAGTGAGTGTGAAAGAAGATTTTTGTTCTTTGAATGTGTGATAACATTCTTGGTCTGCCTGCCATTGAGGACATGATGGCCCTCGTCCTGAGCCAGACTGGATCCTTTCCTGAGTATTGTGTGTCTGATTGGGAGTATAGCTCAGTGTTTGAGTGGTTTGATACTATGTAAGAGGCCCCAAGTTCAACACCCAAACTGACAAATTCTTTTACTTGTACTTCTTAGCATTTCTGAAAGTTTTCTGCATCCCTTAAATTTGTATTCCTAATAACCTTGATTAGTCATGATGGTGAACAGATTACTTCCAACTTACTTTTTAGCACCCCATTCTCTCCAATACTAACCAACAACCAAGTATGACCCAACACTGAAATTTAACACATGACAAAGTGAAGACAAGAAGGAAAACTCAGTCAAGGAAATGGAGTGATAGCTTTAAAATACTTTATCAAAAAGAAGTCTTCTCAAACAGAAGATCTCTTTATCAAAGAGGGGCTGCCAAAAAGAGACAAGAGAAACATTCTAGAGAGATAACTTAAAAGTCCATGGTTGAAAAGATTGCTGATGAAATGTCATCGTAGAATTAGATGATGACATAAAAACAGACAGAGCACAGCATCAAAAGTTTCCCATTCCCATGCTGGGAAAATTTTGCAAAAACTGGCAGAAAGTTGAAAACATGTGACTCTACTGTTAATGGCTTACAAGTCAGGCTATACTTACAGGGAACAGAGCAATGTGAGGAATATGCTATTCTCTTCTCTGCTTCACATTGTGTCACAAGCTGAAGCCAGGGCCATAAAAGAATGCGGGGGGGACACCCATGTTAGAAGAAATGCTTATTTATTTAGATCATATAGAATATATAAAAAGTATCAGTATTAATAGCTGAGTTCAACAACTTTACAAAACATGTAAGGACACACTTTTACTAAATGCTATCAATGAAAGAGTGAACACTAATATTAGAAGTACAGGTCTGGGCCCTTGCGACGGCAAAGTGGGTAGAAGGACCATGCTCAAGGCTGACCTGAGTTCAATCCCAGGATCCCCCAAGGGAGTAGGAGAGAACTCACCCACAAAAGCTATCCTCTGACCCGTCCTGATCCACTTCCTCTTCTCTTCTAGTTCAACATTCTGTCTTTGAGATTTTATCTAGTCCCCACACAAGAAAGAAAACATGATAGATGCTTTCCTGACTCTGGCCTATTTCTCTTAGAATGCCTCTCTCTACTTCCTTCCAATTTTATGCAAATGATGGGAATCCAAGCTCTTACCGAGGCAAAGACACACCTCCACTCAAACATGAATGCACGTACACACACACACACACACACACACACACGCACACACGACAACAAAGTGGGTGAAAGCCCCACCCTGGGCAGTAAACCAGCTGCTGAGTTCCTGAAGGTCTCCCTGCTCTGGCCCACCTCCTCTCTTAGAAGGGTAGACTTTCTTAATAAATTCTCTCACTTTCTTTGCTACTATCCTTGTGTTTGTCCAATTATTTGGTCCTTGACAGAGAACTTACCCCTCCCAGGATGAATCTACCATGCCTCAATATTCACCAATATCCCGATCTTTGTTATGTTTTCTTAGATATCTTTGACTGTTTGTCTTAGTTTTGTGTGTGTGTGTTATCTCTAGTCTATGCCTTCTGCTTGCTCAGATACAGTCATTTCTATCGATCTATCTTCAATTGCTGGCTCTTTTTTTTCAATTGATATTTAACCTATTCTTTTTATTAAACGTCCCATTCTTTTCAACTATGCTGCTCAGAAATAAAATTTTGATCTGGGTCTTTCTCATTGTTAGCTCTCATTTTCCATTTGACACAATTTAGAATCACCTGAGCAGTGAGTTTATATTGGGTTGACCTGTGAGCAAGCTATCTATGGGAGTATGGGTTAATTAAATTAATTGATGTAAGAAGATGCATCTCTGTGTGGGTGGCACCATTCCCTAAGCAGAAAACCCTGAACTGTATAAGAGTGGAGAAATCGAGTTGAGTATAAGACAGCTAACAAGCACTCATGCATTTATTTCTTTGTTTTTGACTGTGGATTTGATGTAATGTGGCTGCTTCAAGCTCCTGCCAGTGCAACCCATTGCATGATGGACAATGGTCTATGGTGGAAGCAGAAATTAGCCTTCTCTCATTTGAGCTGCATTGTGATGCATAGCCCAGAGCTTGCAGCTGTTTTCAGTGGAAGAATAGAGAAGTGCATCTCCCTGTTTTTCCAGAAGGAAAGCTTCCAGTGAAGGTTTTGAAGGTTATTATTTTTTATCTTCCAACTGACCTTTTCACTCAGTTTCTCATTATGGATGCCAGTTCTTTCATGGCATGTTTTCATTTATTTCCTCTACCTCAAGTGCTTTCCACATGAATCCCACAGGATGTTGTATCTGCTCATCCCCTTCTCTTGGAATCTTTTCCTTCCGTGGCCTGTAATTTCTGAATGTTTTTTCAGTGTGCGCTCCCCCAACCATCCATACTGTGGCAGCCCTAAAGAGCATTTTATTTGACACCTCTGAAAACTCACTGCCCAGGATCGCTATTTACATCTTCCAATTTACAGGCTTAGAATTCATGCCTATACACAGACTGTGAATTGTTATTCCATACCTGGGTTTGGTGTGAGCTTTGTCTTTGGATCTTAAAGGGGAATCTTTTTCCTACCAAAAGCATAGAAGAGAGGTATTCTTCCTTGTCGATTCTGAGAACATATGACGCTCTCCTGTCTACCTAATAAAGTGGGCAGCTCTGGAGAGATTCCAATTTCCTACTCTTGTCTCAGCTCAGCTATCAGTCTCATGGGAGTTTCTCTGTTGTGGCTGCATCTCCTCTTTGGGGTTGACATAAAATTCTCAACCCCTATGCAGTGAGGCTTTTATTACCTGGGTAGCCATAGATCCACCTTGGCCTCTCTCACTGGTCTGGATATGGAGTATTTCTTGCTTTCTTTTTTTTTTTGGAGGGAGGGGGCTATGGTCATGTGTGCTGAAGCCAGCTTATACAAGTGACAATTAACTAAAGAAAATTTTCAGAATATGAACTATCATGAGCACTAGTTGAGACTTGTTTATATAAGGGTCGTTCTGGCTGGACAGTCCACCTTAGTTCAGAACGTTATGCAAAATTAGAATATTGTCACTGATTTAACAAAATGACAAGGTGAAGTAAGTGTGTGTGTGTGTGTGTGTGTGTGTGTGTGTGTGCACATCTGGGGTAATAGTCTGGATAGCGTTACTGCACTCCAACTCCAGTTACACACAGAAGAGAAGAGAGATCAGCAGGGCGAAGGTAAATGCTACGGCTGTCCTCACACCTCAGGATACAGACCCCCTCTTTCTGTTCTAGGCTGTTGTCCTGCCTCTAACATTTGGCTAAAAGAATTGTGATCGCTTTATGCTTCCACCAACATAGCCTATAATAAAAGGCTCCAGGTGCTTCCAAAGGACTGGCACCATGGCCAGCTGTCCAGGTGCTGGCACCCTCTTGAGATGTTCTCAGCCAGATCAGTCGAGAAGAGCGCCTCTGAGAAACAGATGTCTTTTCGCGTTTCCCTGAGGACACCAAGCTGTGCCAAACAGCACTGCTGCCAACCAGCGTCCCAGCAGGAAGCTTTGTGAAGTCTTCACAAAGTGAAATAAATGTCACTTTGAGCCAGTTTCCCACCCACCTCATTTTCTGTCTCGATTCTTCTCTCTTCATTTCTTCTTCTGTGTGTCTCTCTTCTTTATTACACTGCCCCATTATTATCATGACTGTCTTACTGGGGCAGTCTCCCTGAAATGCCTAGGCACACATTCACTTTTGTAAGGAAATCATAGATATTCGTCAACAAGAAAGTAACCGACCTCAGGACTGAAAAAGCAAATGACTTAACATCTGAAGAGCTGACAGAAAACTTAGAATTTAGGTTTCTTCAAGAAAAGCCCTCCCATTTTTTGAACAGGAAGAAAAATTAAGCAACACCAATATTCCTATTTTTAAATACTATAAAAATACCACTTCTGTATAACTCGTTCTCTAGATATCTAGTAGAATCTGCTTATAGCTCCAATGAAAGATGTATTTGCGTTAATGTGAAATAGTCTAACAATTCAAAGGTTCTGCTCTGTGGACTAGACATTAATCCTTGACTCCAAAAGTAGCATGTTGGCAGCACTTAACCTTGAGTCCTATATAAATGTGAATGCTGCCATAGCTGCTGTCATGTTGTTACTATAAAATAAACCACCTTAATAGTACAATTCTGGCATTAGGATCCCTGTGCAATCAATGAATATTTGTGTGATTTTGAGCAAGTCATTGTACTCTGTTTTCTTACCTATGAAATATGAGTAGTAGCAGTAACTATAGTCAGGGTTATTTTAATGAGAAAATGAACTATATGCCTAAAATTGCTTGCAAATGTAAGTACTGTGTAAGCACTACTAGGACACCAGGTTATGTTGTTAAGGGCTGCAACTGTCCCCCTCCCTCATCCTATACAAAGGACAGCACAGTAACTTCCGCAAATGAATGGGATCTACTTTCACAGCCCTGAGATCATATCTGGGCTCACCCCTGGCTTGAGCTCATACACATAATAAAGTAATAATGTTGTACCTACGACTTAAGAAACCACATTTGTCTACAGATTGCCTTGGTCTTTCTCTCTACCCCAAGAAGCAACTAATAGTTATCTGTACAATAGAGACCACCACCATCAGGGTCCAGTCTGTCCCAAGTGAGGCCCCAGAGCTACTGGGAAATATCAGCAGAACTGACTTAAAACTGATTGCAGAAGCATGAGGGAGCCAAACAGAACCCATAAGAACTAGCTAGATAAACCTCACCTAAATTACCCACTGTAGAATAGTAAGCTAAACACATAGCTCTTTTAAATTTTGTGGTCATTTGCTGTAGAATGACAAAATCTGATACGGCTTTTACCATTGTAAATATATTTTGATATTATGACAAATTCTTTGATTTATTCTGTTCTTAAGATGAGAAGTGACACTTCTTTTTTTTTAACAAATTAAAAGTAATGGAGAAATTGGTGGGCCCTGTTAAAACTGGGTGAGGTTGTGACTGACTGTCTACTAGAATGTACTGTGTGTGATACAGCATAATGTTTGAGGACAAGTGTCAACCAATCATGCAGTATCCACCCACTTTATTGGAACATGAACTCTAGAAGAAACAGAGTAGGCCAGACAATGTCTCACTAGGCCAACATGTTTGGTAGGCAACACATAACTGTTTTTTTTTTTTGAGTGGCCTCAGTGAAAGGCCATCACACGCAGCCACCTTTCATTATCTACCATGAGAATGACCAAAGTGTGCATTCAGTATGCCAAGACTTCAACTAGTACCAACCCCTACCCTCATCTGACTACAACTCTGTGGAAGACTCCATGAGAAATCTACCTAGCGTTACCCTTCTAGAACCCCTGATCCACAAAACTGTGATGAAAATTAAGTGACTGTTTTAAGCTGTCAAGTTTCAGAGTAAGCAATTACGCAGTGATAGAAACCAGACATCATTAAGGTGTGATTGATTCACAGCAGAAAAAATCAAATGCTATTTGGAGGATTTAATTTCTCATTAGGAAATTCTAAAATCTATATGATCCCTTACAGCACACAAAACATAAAGATTATCAGCAATCCATGTAGCTGGAAATTTTCCTAGCTCCTTACTCACAAGTCGGCCCTTTCCCAGTGACGTCTACCCCATTGCTCATTTCTGACAAAGCTACTACAAATGACTGAGCAGACATCCTTCATCTGGAGCAAGGGCAGGATTTAGAATTCTGACTTCTTTCCAAAGTAACTTGAAGTTGACTGAATTTACATGATGATGGAGAGTCTGGGTCGACGGTGTCCTCTGATTTGCTCTTGTTTATGAGTGCCAACACATTTGTATGCCATGGGCTAACATAGGAAAGCTCCTTTGATTCACACCCAAAAAGTACTTGGATTGTATTTCCACAGAAACCTCCCTGTGGTGTTCTCTTGGGATGCAGGATCTGTGGAGTAGAAAATGAAACACTAAATGTCGTGCAGAGACAAGCCTCAGTTCAATGGATGAGATTTGGGAACTTTGCATTTTTAGACCTCTTTCTCATGACTCAAGCCTTCTGGTGACTGACCAAACATCAAAGTTCAAGGGCAAAGCAGCAGTATCATTGAGAATTCACTTACATTTTTCATTGTGGTTCTAAGATCCCAAGTCCCTAAATGAATTTAGTTTATTAGGATTAGGTATAGATGCTAAATTCAGTAAGATTTCAGTATGTTTTACCATGAGTGAAATTCACACTAAGATAGTATGCTTCATCCATGCTTGGATCTCTTAACTCAAGTTACATAAAGCAGAACATTTCTGCTGAAGTCAGAAAGAGTTTGGCTTTAATTCTCCTCTCTTAACAACTTATTTTAGGATTTTAGGAAAAAAACATACCTTAGTTTATGTCCCACTTTATTCCTGCAGAAATCTAAGAAAAAAATTCTTTGAGCTCCTCTGACCTTCACCTATTCTGGCACCATCTCCACGCTCCTAGGCCATGTGCAGACCCCAGTTCACATACTGTCTTTGCCTGCTGAGTTCCAGTGGCCCTCACCCCTCACCAAGTCATCTCTACACTTGCAGGGCTTGCTGTGGATGCATACCTTGTACACCACCTTTGTCTGTTGAATTCTACTACCCTCACCTGCCCGGCATGCTATCTCCACATTCTCAGGCCTAGCTTCACTCAAGGACTTCACATCCCCAGCCAACCTGAGTCAAGCTAAATCACACACCAGAAACACAGGTGAAGAAAGATGTCCATATTCCCAACCCATGTTGCAAAAACAGAAACATTATGAAAGGCAAAATAGTACATTCTCCCTCAAAATCAATAGTCCTCTAGGAATGTTCTCCAATGAGAATTGCCGAGATGAAGCCTGAGGCTGAGAATTTAAAAGAATAATCATAAGCTTTATCAAATGAGTCAGGAGTTTGAAGGGGACATGAAAAACACACAAAAAGCTCAAAGAACTTAAATAGGACAACAATACACACCTGAGTGATATAAAAGACAATGCAAATATATGGCTGAATGAAATGACAAAGACTGTTTAGAATTTGAGAACTGAGTTCAATAAGGAGCCAAAAGAGCCTGGAGCAATGTGCTTCCAGTTTAAAAAAAAATGATGTCAAACTAGACACCTGTACCCAGCAAAACTACATGCCATAGTTGAATAGAAAGAAAAACTTGCCATGATATAAACAGACTGGAAGAAGCCAAGGTTCCTCGACTAGCCCTGTGGAGAATACAGGAAGGAATATTTCAGACTGAAGAGAGGCATTAAAATAGTTGAGAAATTCTATAAGGAAAACAAATGCAGCAATAATCACTGAAATGAAAAATAGGACTAAGAATATAACAGGAAAAAAAGACAGCAGTCAACACATGCCTTTCAATAATAACAACTTTAAATATTGATACCCTTAGCAGCCAGATCAAAAGACATGGGTTGGTTGGTTAAAGAAACAAAGTCCATCTATTTGTTTTCTACAAGAAACTCATCGTATCTTCAAAGATAGGAACAAACTTAGAGGAAAAATATGGGGGAAGTATTCCAAGCAGATGGGACCAGGAAATAAGTAGATGTTACTATCATATTATCTAACAAAATAGACTTCAAGTCAGTTTTCAAGACAAGTCAGAAGAAGCAAAGAAACACACTTCATTATCATCAGTAGTCAATAAAAGCTTCTTTAAAATAGACCACATTATGTGACACAAAATAAATCTTTAAAAAAATCATTAAAAAGTGAACTAACTCTGCCCTATATTACTATAATGTAATAAAACTTCAAGTGGAGAGAAAATAAATTTCTAGCAAGCACATACAGTGCCCCAAATCATGGAGATTAAACACCTCATTACTCAATGAGAGGTCAAAGAAGAAAGAGGACTCAAAGAATTTGAACTGGATCTATCCTGAAATGCTCCTCCAACAATTGGTATGAATGGATAGAACAATGAACTGTGTAGAACTTAGCTGCCTTACACCAAAGGCTCAGGAAATATCATGGAATAGGGCAGAAGAAAAATTGTAAGAACCAGAAGATCTGACCATTTGGGCTAGATGGTATCTTTTATTCATGAAAGGGGAATGGTACCTATGAAGTTTTAAGATGGTTGCCTAAACAGATCATGAAAACAACAATAGTAGGTAACATGCCAACATGTCAAAATCCCTCACCCCAGATAAAGAGCTACAGATAATTAATGGCCAATGACAGGGAATCAATCTTCTCCAAGGATGAACCCATAGGAGGTTGTCCAATTCCACATGCTCAGCCCTAAACATATATACATATGAACTACATTAAAGAGACATAAAAGGTTGTACTTTATTATACATATATATATATAATAAAAGGTTGTGCTTTATTATACATATATATACATACATGCATACATAAAAGAATAAGAGATCATGGTCATGACACTGAGAAGGAAGGGGGTCATGGAAGGAATTGGAGGTATAAGAAGGAGTGGAAAGTTGTGTAAATACACTATTCATACGTGAAATTCTCAATAAAAAAGGAGAGGGGGGAAGGAAGGAAGGAAATAAAGAAAGAAAGAATAGATTTAAAATTACCATAACAAGGCAAAATAAAATGGTATATATAAAAGCACTTAGAGATGCTCCATGTAAATCAAGTATTTGCTAGTTCAGAGTAGATGTTCAAACCCAATTCAGATTTCACAGTGTTCTCGTTATCTGCTGAATCTTGACGAAAGTGTCTTCCCTATTCCTAAGTGAATCTGCTTATAAACAAGATTGTTAAAGGTGCTATCCAGTTCAAATGTAATTTTACAATTTCCCAAGTTACCCAGAAGTAGAAAGTAGAATAATGGTGACGATTGTATAAATTGGCTACTATATGAATTACTTCTCTGTTGCTGTTATAAAACATCAGGCCCAAAAGCTTATTTTGTCTTATGGTTCCAGAGGGAAAGTCTATAATGTTGGGGAGGTGTGGCAGCAGGAAGCTGGAAAGGAAGCAGACAGAGCGTATCTTTTTTAAAAAACAAATGAAATAAATAGTTTCAAATTAAGATGTAATTACACCATTATCCCCCTCCATTTCCTCTTTTCATGTGCCCCCCACCTCCAGCTCTCTCTAAATTCAAGGACTCTTTTCCTTTCGTTATTGTTACATATATTTTTTTCTTAAATATGTAAATAGAACCTGCTTAGCTCATCTAATGTTACTTGTCTGTATATTACTTCTTTATCCAGATACAGAGAGCAGAGAGCAAACTGGAAGGATGAGGCTAAAAACTCCCCAAATTCCACTATCCGTGACACAGTTCCTTCAGCAAGGACATAGTTTCCAATGATTCAGTCACCTTCCCAAAAAGCCCAGCCATCTGTTCAAGTGTTCAAATACATGAGCCTGTGGGGACATTTCTCATTCAAACCACCACAGTTATCATTATCTAATTTATTCAGGAGTCTTCTGAAGGATTCTCAGCACTCATGCTTAAGCATCCCTTTGAAGGGTGCCTTTCTGCATCTTAGTCAGAATCCTCCCTGCACAAGGATTAGTAGTTAAAGTGTGTCATCACAAACACCTGCTCAGCCCACATATCCTTCTTTGCATGTATGTGACTTCCTGGATTCTTCCATTTATGGTTTTTCCCTGTGTCCATCCTAATTGATCCACCCATGTCCCGATGTGTCCAAATTTCTTACCACGACCTTAGGCTCTTCTTGAAATCCTAAGTCACACCTGATTGGAATAACCAGAGTATCTGGACGTCTAGATGTGAATGCAGCTCAAGAAAGCACAGCTCTTTAATTCAACAAAATATTTGTAAGCAGGGGACTGCAAATGGATTACGGTGGCTATGGAATGAGCTGGACAGAAGGTAGTGAAAGATAAGATGGTATTTGCAGACACTCCAGCAGAATGAAAACAGAGACTAGAGATTAAGAAAGGAAATCTCTTCTCTTCCCACTAATACTTAATTATCAACAGAGTAACCCAAATGTTCACCCTGTTCTAGGTGTTTCATGATCAATAATGACAGAGACTTCTATTTTCCCATACTTTTCAAAATTTTTTTGTTTCCTAATCCACAAACCCTCACTTATAAGAAAAGAAGAATTCTACGCAGTTGTGTGTTATATCTGTTTACCAACTTTCTGGATGCTCACAGTATGTCACAAATTTCTATGGTTTAAATCAACCCGTGAAGTTAATTCCAACCCATAGCACATAGTTGAGAAGAGATGGAGTGTATTACATCTTACGGTGTGTCCACATTGCATAAACAATAGGTTAAATAACCTCAGAAGCATAGATAATGGCAAAATGTAGTAAAATAATTAGGGAGTAATGAGTTTTTTATTACCATTTTTAATATAATTTATTTCACTGTAAGTTTCTCTGATTCAACTTCTAATAATGTCTGTGTTTTATAACAAGCTCTCAAAATTCCTGAAAATGTAATAAGGAATTCTTGCTAGCTAGTATGAGCCAGCTCCAGCGTACCGCTGATTACATTGGCTTAAAGGGCTCATTTGAAAATTATCATGCTCCATTTTTTTCCTATTTAAATCGTAGAAGAAACAGTATTTGAAGCTATTACTTTATATCTCTCAAATTTAGCCATCTCAATAACCTGAGCAGTAACTCTGGATGTTAAAGAAATTGATGCCACTCAGATGTCAATTACACTATTAGCAGAGTTAAACCAAGCGAGATGCCTGCCATCATACGAGAGGACGGTAAAGATTTACCACCTGCAGAGATGGCGAGATACTTTATGTGATGACATTAATGCAACAAAATCACCAAGGGGAGGATGACAGCACAGGGCCCCAAATCTAAGTTCTTTTTGTTGACAGGCCACATGCTTCCAGCTTTGCAGAGACTTGGCCTAAAAGGAGGCAATGGGCTAGAAATACTGAAAACCCTGATTTTTTCTTTTTTCAATCTAGGACGGCTCTGGACTTCCTGCCTGGTACACATAGATTGAATACACCAATTATTACATGAAAAGAGGAAGATAAGAAATAGACCAGAAAAAAAATAACTTCTAAGCAGAAGGCATGAAGAGCTACAAAGAGGAAGCCAGGCAGGGGAGGGGGAGAGAGAAGAGATTTCATTTCACTCCTGCCCTGAGGCTAACATCAGCTTATTAAAGGAGAGACTCTATTTCCAGGTTTCCTGGAAAATGTTCTGAGCAAAACCATTGAAACTTCACAACAGTGCCTTTTTGACTGAGTAAAAAAAAAAGAAAAGAAAAGAAAAAGAAACGGTAGGCAAAAAATGAAGATTCGCAGATGTAGATACTGAGAGTTATTCAACAAATTTAAGACAATCTCTTATGGCCTTAACTAATGACAAAGACTTTCATTTTCCAGCAGAGGTTCAAGGGAAGCACAGGGTTTTCATCTATTAAGAAACAGACTAGACATTTTAAAGCAAAACCTATGAAAATGTTACTAGAAACTTTTGAACATGTTTTTTAACATCATAGCATAACCCTATGTGGTTACCTTCCTTTAAATTATATCCAGATAGTTGACGAGCCTCAGAAAGTATAGTTCAGCTGTTGAGCATAGAATACCTTGGGATAAGTAACCTCATTGGAGCTGCCTGGTCCAGGAAGCTACAGAACACGAGGAAGATTCTGAAGACACACCACACTGGCTGTTGGTGCTGCCAGATGTGTAGCTTTGGTTCTAAACATTACAAAAAAAAAAAGTCTGAAAGGCAATAAGGATGGAAAGGAGTAAGAAACAAAAGGCCCATAGATAACATTTGGAAATGGAAGGAAGTTGACAGCAGCCAGGAGGCTGAGGCAAGAAGATCATCATGATTTTGAGGCCACCCTGGGCTACCTGTGATTCCCAAGACACCCTGCACTACAGTGTTTCAATAATAATAATAATATAAACTAAAAAATTGTCTTCCCAGAATGGGTTACCATGATTGACTTTTGTGTGTTAATATGTGTCTATGTTTTTTGTATGTATACACAGTCACATGCAGTAGCCTTTAGTCAAAAGTGAACAATTAATATATTTTCCTTTAGCACAGAAAAAAATCACACTTTTATTTCTGTCAATAGTGATGAGAGAAAAGCTTCCCAAGTGTTCATATAGCATTAGGTTTCAAGTAAAACTCAATAAAATAAATAAATAAGAAAACGATGATAAACCTAACTCTTATGTTATCCTTAATTATTCTGATTCCTTAATCACTCCTCGCATTAAATATTTTCTCTTGAAACATTAAAACAATTCAATCAATAACTAACCCCCACACACACATAAAGAATGATAGCAAGGTCTGTCATTATGAAGGGACTGTTCTGAGGGAGCAGTATATATTGCAATATAATAAAGGATTGTGTGTGTCTGTGTGTGTTGCCATATAGTAAGAAATGGAGCAGAAGCTATTTATCAAGCTCGTTAAAGGCATGGCATCCCCACCTACTGTAGGCTGAAACAGTTCAGGTTTCTCCTGCCTCATTTGTCTTTGATTTTTTACCTTTCTCTGAGTGTGTCTTGCAGAGGAAAAGCTTGCTTATGTTGCAGGGAGTGGGCATGCTGCCCCTTCATTTGTGACACAGGCCACATTAAAGCGAGAGTAACGGCATGTTGCCGACCTCCTTCCCCAGCTCCATGACTCCTGATCAACCTCCATTCTGTAACTTCACAAACTTTTCCCTTTTACGGCCCCTTTCATTTTTACTTTTCAGAAACTTGGCATTTTGCTCTAGTTTTACTGTTCTGGATCATGTAAGAACACCTTGAGGCCGAGGATAAAGAAGTTTGTCTTGGAGGCAGAGTCTGGGTTGGGTATTAGAGTTCTTCAAAGGGAGATAGCAGAAGGACATACTCCTTTTTACATCACAAGAAAACTCAGCCTAGCATATAATTTCTCCAAAAGAGTCTGTTTGGTCAATGATGATATGGACTCACTAAATGCTGTAGTGGACAGTAGTTTCCCCTTATACAGTATTGATTTCTTTAGTTTCAGCTGTCCGGAGTCAACAGTTCTTTGAAAATATAAAATGGAAAATTCCAGAGGAAACCATTCCTGAGTACTCAATTGCATGCTTCTCTGGGCGTCTGAATGAAACAGAAAGCCTTCCCAGCAGGGGAGTGTACCATCCCCTTATTGTTCATAGCCACTGTACATGCTACCTGCCCATTAGCCGCTTAGCTGCTATCTCAGTTAGGTTATAAGACTGACTGTCACAATATTGCAATGTCTGTGTTTAAGCAACCCTTATTTTATTTAATGTCCTCAGAGAGCAAGAGAGATGGTGGTACCCACTCGGATACGGCATGGGGAAGCCGTAAACTGCATCCTTTAAGTGAAAATTTGAAAGCACAATATTTTGTGAGAGACTAGACTCACAGAACTTTCACTATACTGCCTTGCTATGATCATGCTGTCTTACAGTATATATACTGTTGGTAACCTCTAACTGTATCTAATTAAGTTCTATTCGAGGAATGTATAAGAAAAAACAGAGTGGACAGAGAGTCATTACTATCTGCCATGGTTTCTAACATCCATTGTGTCTTGGAAGGCCTTCATCCCTAGCCTGGAAATAATGATTACTGGTCCTGTTATACCCCAGCTTGTAATGCATATCCAATCAATACTTCTAGGCATGTCACATCTCTCCCTATATGATGACTAATTTAGACACTAACTACAAGGCTTTTCTTTCAGCTCTAACACTTCTGAGTACACACAGTTCCCCAGACATCCAGGCAAGAATGCAGTAAAATTCCAGCTTGAAGGGAATTTATAAGTGTCCCAAGGCTCAGCCTCACCAGCCTCAGAAGTTGCTTACATAAATGTTTCTCAAGGGCAGATTTTCATCAGTTTCATTCTCCTGAATCTGACATGCTATTTTCATAGCAGAAATACAGTGCCGCCAGAGGGAAGAAACCTATGCAAATAGTTCCAGGTTGTGGAGGCAAACTCAAGGCTTGTGAGCAAACCACGTTTGATGTAGGCCATTATTCAACCATGGTTGTCTCAATGGGCTGCCATTTAGAGAAGGAATCAGACCTAATAGCTTCCCAGCTTGAGCTAGAGAATTGTGGGGATAAGAGAATGCAGATACATCAGAGCAGTTTTAAAGAAGCCTGAATTTTTAAAGAGCCTTGTGTTCATTTGCTTCTGTTGCACTGGCAACATACTTGAGGAAAATAACTTCGAGTAGGAATCATTTGTGTGGACTCATTATGTCAGATCCTTCAGGGGTTTTGTGATTTTATGGTTGGCTGTTTCTATTACTGTCTGTAGTAAGGGCAGAAAAAGCTGCTCAATTCATAGCAGCCAGGAAGCAAAGATCAAATGAGGGAGGAGCAAGGACAATGCCCACTATTCCAAGACAAGCACCCCTGAGGACCTACCCCTAACAGGGCTATCTTTCCTATTTCTTCTACATCAAATACACGATAACTCTATCACTGGGTTTGTTCAAGGATTAGATCCCATGGTCAACCAATCGTCTCCCAACAAAACTACACTAGTTGATGATCAAGCCTCCACCTCAGCACTTGAACATTTAGGGGAGACTCTTCATAACTCAACAAATAATAAGTCCTAATGTGGAGAAAGTTTACCTGGGTTGCACCTCAATTCTGTTTCTTGGATATTCGCTCTAAGACCTTGAGCTTTCTTCTTTCAAACCTAACTTGTCTCTTGAAGACAATATTCACGTTGTTTTCTACCACAGAAAAGTTACTCTAAGGCCTACAATGAACCTATGAAATAATTCATAATCTGCAGAACACCTTGCTTCCCTCCACTGGTCACAACAAGAGTGGCATGTTTAAATCAAAAGATGTATCCTTTCCCTGACAACACTCCTTTTATTTCAAGTTTTGAAAATAAAATGCCCACACATTCTTAGATGGTACCACTGTCTCCTTAAAAATATCAGCTAATGAGACTTTCATAGCTCATTCTTCATACTGGTGGGAAGAAGCAACCACTGTTTTGCCTTCTTTCTTTCTTGCCCAATGCACTATTCACTGTTACCGTTGGCAGAGATTAAAGCCTTAAGTTGATGCTCCCACCCAGCCAGGGGTGTTTGTAGATCATTCATAGTTTGCACTGTCACTTGAAATCAGTCCAGAACCTTTGATACCAGTGAGATGTGGTCGGAAGGTGCAACAAAAAGAAGGGACTGATGTAGGAGGGTCATTTGTTTATGTGTTACTTTCATTGGTTAATAAAGAAAC
>LOEQ01003017.1:233336-247473 GCA_001685075.1 Bramus lutescens | reverse complement strand
TGCCTTGGCCTTTTGATAGGTCAGCCCTTAGGTGGGTGGAGTAGACAGAACAGAATGCTGGGAGAAAGAAAGTCGAGTCAGGCAGACGCATGGAGCTCCAGCCCAAGACGGACATGTGTTAGAATCTTCCCGGTAAGCCACCACCTCGTGGTGCTACCCAGATTAATAGAAATGGGTTAATCAAGATTAAAGAGTTAGCCAAGAAGAGGCTTGATATAATGGGCCAGGCAGAGCTTAAATGAATACAATTTGTGTGTTGTTATTTCGGGGTATAAGCTAGCCGTGCAGGAGCTGGGCCGGATGAAAAGCAAGCCCGCTCCCTTATCACTACAAGGGACCTAAACCTTTGTGTTAGGAATGAGCTGAATAGTGACCATCTGCATTGCAGGGCACAAGAGCTCTTGCCTGTGGCCTCACCTCTAATGTCTTCCCAAAAGGCTGTACTACCACATAAGACAGCTGAGATACGCAAACACTGACCTCACATCTTCTGACCTGCTGGGATCAGAGCACTGATGGATTGACTAGCCCTGTTCCCAGCCAGCTAGGAGCTATATAGCCGAGGTAGAGCAGTGTTGCTCAATTAATTAGAAAACTGTCCTCAGAAGAGGGCTTAGTTACTACAATTGATCTTCAGAGCATTTGCTTTAGCCTCCAGCTTGAATTTAGCTGCTACAATGCTATGAATTCTCCTGCTTTGGTAAGAGAGGAACCTTGGAGGAGCTTCCTCTGTCCTCAGAATGATGATGACAGGGTCGGCACTCAGCTGCTATGGAAGCCAGTAATGCTGAGCCCATCCTTCCTGGACATTTTGATTATTGGTTCTCCATGGACTATTTTGGCGTTCATTTTTAGTTTGAGACTATTATATTAAAATGTCAATTGTCTAAACTGAGGTTAGGGGCAGCACCTCTGTATATTTTACTTGTACCACACTAGTTCTACCCCAAGCATAGTGTCTGCGTTAGCAGAGCAATGAGAAGGTTATCTTGCAGACAGTGATGCAACCCTGCCCCTTCTAGATGTAGAAGAGCACAGTGTCTTTCCAAAGCCATGGGCTGTAATGTGAAGTCAGCCATCTCAGGAGCATGCGCCGCCAGTCTTGGCTAGAGCAAGGTGCTAATTACCTGCCAGATCCAGCTGGACTTATGGACAAAGGACAGCCTTGGGCCAGAGCCAATGCCAACAGTTTCTCTAAAATCCCATGCCAGATTGAATATCAACTGCTCTCAACAACTGGCGACCAAGCCCTCCTCCTTGAGATGCTCCACTCCTGCCAACCCACCACATACCCAGAGGGTCTCAAATTCCTCTGGTTTGAAGTAGCTCCTAAACAGACCAGCTCCATCCAACCTGAGTCTGCATCTGTTGGTAACATCTGGTCCTGTTAATATCTCATGCTGGTGACTTGTTTCAGCTGTGTCTCAGGGCAGCAGCCTGGGTCTTGGACTGCTTTTGTGACTGAAATTAGCATGCCGGATCACCGCGCAGAGACAGCAACCTGAGAATTAGAAGTCACCCTCGAAAGAGGCACATTATGTCACAAAATGTGTATGCTAACGAAACCCCGTCTCATATAACCCACTGAGCGGAAGGGTTCTGAGAGTGTGCACAGGGCACATCTGTTGCCTGGCTAATCCCCTCACTTCGGAAGCAAGGGGCAAAGCAAGCGGGTGGACTTCTTATAAAGGTATCTCTCACTCAACCTCCTCCCTACAGGAAAGAACGGGAAACAGGGAGAATCAGAGGCCACCTAGTCCCCTGTCCCTTCCTCTTCTCTGACTTTCTCCTTTCCTGCTGCCGTCTCTCCTGCTCACACAAGTCTAATTTGTGGGAAGGAGAAAGTACACAGTGTACCAGTCTCAGGCACTTTGGCTGCCAGATCTGATTTCCCTGGGATATGTGGTAGATGGAGGCAGGAACAACTGTGGTTACAGATTAGATTTACTTTTCTGCAGTGTTCCGACCCTTGGCACAGGGCCCAGCCTTGCATAGCTCACCTACCATCCTCAGCAGAACTAAGGGACTGTGTTGGCTGCAGGAGTGCTGGGCAGCTTCTCAGTCATGCCAGACCTCTAAAGTCTTGCCAGCTCTTTGACAGCACTCTTGGAAAGGGAGATACATCCTCAAAGAATACACCAGGATAAAGGTGATGGCTGTTTTCAGGAGGCAGGAGGTGCTAGATGAGACGTCTAAGGGTTTCAACGTCATGCAACAATCTCTTCTTCCACTCCTAACCCCACCATACTAGAACTCAGTGATAAACAAGCAAGAACTAAGCTGTCTGGTCTCTCGTTCTGAAAATTCCATCCCCACTCTCCATTCTTAACATGTCTGTTTTGGGAATAATGTTTTCTCCAGTCTTTAACACCTTCATGTGAAAGGTCATTGAAGTTTCTTCTGGGTTGGAAGGAGAGCAGAATCCAGGCTGCAATAAAGCCACGACACATGTTTCACGGAGGAGCCTGAAGAAAGCAGGGAGAGTTTATACTGCTGCTCAGCCTGAATCGGACTCTGCAGAGGGAAGGGCAAAAGGACGCGTGCTATAGAATCAGTTGATCTACAGAGTAAATCCACAAAACAAAACCAGGGTAGGTGATGGCTCATTTAGATGACAACGTTAACAGGACTGAGGGACAGCTAAAGCATTATTTGGTGGCATGGCTGAGAGGATTTCTGGAGATCTGTGTGTAATCCTAGTTAAGGGAGCAGGACAGACCTGCAATCAGTATGGGTGGTTGCCATCTGGATAGAACAGAAACATCAAAGGGGAGTTGGTTTCTCTCTCTGGCAGCTGTAATACTAGACTTGGACTTCAGAAGGGTGAACTTTCTGACCTTAGGACTCCAAGATATACACAGGTGACTTTGGCCACTGGATCATAGTTACCCCAGTTATAAAACCTTAAGGCTTACACTGAGCTATGTTACCGTGGGTCTCCAGCTTATGTCAACCTTTTGTCAGATGTCTGAGTCCCCATAGCTGCGTGAAGCAACTACACTAATGCACCTCTTGTCACATGTCTATGTGGCATCTATGATTTCTCTATATCATCTACATAACTATCTGTATTCCACGGAGTGTGCCTTTCCAGTAAATACTGACTCATTTACAGACCTTCCACAAGAGAATGAAGGTCAAAAAGAACAGCTTTTAAATGGAAAGAAAGAATAAAGGGAAGGAGGGAGGGCAAAGGAATGGAAGACAGAGGGAGGGAAAGCAAGAAGACAGGAATGGGAAAGAAATAAACAAAAACTCTATGGGCGAAGTATAAACCTGAGCTCGTCTATACTTCTGCTTCTTTCCCATAATTTATCTGAAAAAAAAAACCCACTATGTTTTGACATACATGTGTCCTCACCCTGACTTCTTGGGAAATCTGATTTGAGCCAGGATGCAGCTTCTCACCCTTACTGTGCTTACAGCCTCTGGTTATAAAGACATCCTTAGTGCCCCTCCTGCCTCTGGACGCAGAGCATCTTTGCCTCCTGACAAGATTCAGTGAATTTGAAGCCCAGATATTATCTCTCAGAATTATATCTGGACATCATCTCCATGCTCACATTTATAAATTTTGATCCATATCCAAAGGCCAAGGACTCTAGAGAAAGGGACACTGTGAGAGACTTGTTATCAAATACCGCAACCTCTAAAACATGCAAAATGATATCGGCTTGGTTTGGCAGATACACATATAGCATGAATTCTAACTGGTCTCAATAATAAAAACCCGGAGTCAGATATAGGGGTTAATGCTGGAAGATCAGAGAAGCAGAGTAGCCAGCCACTAGAGAGTTCGTACCTCTACCAATGCTCAGACAGAAAGGACCATCCCGTCTCTACAAATCCTCAGACTGAATGCTCAGACTAAATCCTCAGACTGAATCCTCAGATTGAATGCTCAGACTGAATCCTCAAACTAAATCCTCAGACTGAATCCTCAGACTGAATGCTCAAACTGAATGCTCAGACTGAATCCTCAAACTAAATCCTCAGACTGAATCCTCAGACTGAATCCTCAGACTGAATGCTCAGACTGAATGCTCAGACTGAATGCTCAGACTGAATGCTCAGACTGAATCCTCTGACTGAATCCTCAGACTGAATGCTCAGACTGAATGCTCAGACTGAATGCTCAGACTGAATGCTCAGACTGAATCCTCAGACTGAATCCTCAGACTGAATGCTCAGACTGAATGCTCAGACTGAATCCTCAGACTGAATCCTCAGACTGAATGCTCAGACTGAATGCTCAGACTGAATCCTCAGACTGAATCCTCAGACTGTCTAATAAGATGCATCCTCACACTGCATCTGAGCTCCTGTCTCCTCCTGCCTTATATTTCTCTCTCCACCCAGTCATATCACTCCTCTCTCCACCTACCCAGTACTGGGATTAAAGGTGTGTGACTCCCAAGTACTGGGGTTAAAGGAGTATACCACCACCTGGCTCTGATTCTCTTTTAGACTGGATCAATCTTGTGTAGCCCAGAGTGGTTTTGAATTCACAGAGCTCCATCTGCCTCTGCCTCCTGAGTGCTGGGATTAAAGGAGTGTGCCACCAGTGCCTGGCCTCTACGGTTAACTAGTAGCTTAGTTCTGCACTCTGAGCTTCAGGCAAGCTTTATTTATAGATTATAAACAAAATATCACTACATACACATACATACATGAGTATATGTATATATATATATGTATATATATATATATATATATGCCTTTTCACCGTTAACATGTGCATCATATTCTCCTATTATCCAGCTGCTGGTGCCCACATTCCCATTAGGTTTCCAAATTTAAATAAACAGCCATTAGAGAATTCTTCCATTGCTCTCAAGAGACTGGAATGGAAGTGAATAAATGAACTTTTAAAGATAATTGGCTTCCCAAATCTTCTCCTGTCCTCCGTTCTCTGCTATTGGATGGTCCCCCTGGGAACAGCATATAAACCAACTCAGGATTCTCGTAGAACATGGTATGTGGCAGGAGCACACAGGAAACCATGTCTCTTGAGGGTTGGGTTGCTTGGCTTGGCTGCTGTGTATTGGGAAACATTTGCTATTTCTGCTCTTATGATTCTTCCAACTTATGTTATTTCCTCTTATCAGAACCCTGGTCCAGCCCTCTCGGGCTGCTTCTTCTAACCCAGCTCAAGCTTGCCCTGAGAAGACTGGATTCCAATTAGTGGAAGAGCAATTATTGGCACCACAGAAGCACTGGGATCAATCCCCAGCTATTACCCCCCATACACACATATGCACACACACACATGTACACACTGCCCACACACATGGACATGCATACACAAAACCAGAAAGAAAAAAAACTAAAAGCCAAGTGCTATGAATCCTCAAATGAAAAAGGCTTTCTGTAATTTATTTTCCCAGGATATATTTCCAGGGTGCTCCTTTTAAATGGAGCAGAGTTCACTACTCGAAACCTGAATCCTCAGATTCTCAGAAACATTATTCACTCTTTTAACAAACACATGCTGGTCCATTACTTTGAAGCATTGTTTCTACTCAGCTGTTGAGAGCACAGAGGTTTGTTAGGCGCAAATAAGTGTCCTCCAAGAAGCCAGAAAACAAGCAAAGTCATGACAAAATAAATAAGCAACAAGGGTCTCAAACTACACAAAGTTCCAGAGGAAAAGTGAACTAGGGACCCAGGTTAGCAAGTGGCTGCTGAGGGGAATGGTTTGCTGACTCAGGAAACACTAGAACTTCCCAACTTCAGGAGCAGTGGAGGGGTTGTTCTGTCTGAAAAGACAACGTTTGAAGAGAAAAGGTAAAAATGAAAAATTAGTCCTGCACAAAAAAGGGGGTGGGGTGGGGGGTAATAGACCATCAGGCAAATGACTTGAGTGCAAAGACATTGAGGAGAGAATGAATGTGGGGTAGACAGAGGCTTTTGCGTACTGTGAGCTCCAAACAAAGATAAGCAGCAGTGGATTCTAGAATGTTCTGTTTATCATAATGAGAAGTTTGGGTGTTATTATAGACACAGCACCATGATATTGCAGCAGGTAGGTACACACGAGCACATGCATGTGGCTAGCTGAAAATGTCTCAGACTTGGACCTGGGCTCAGGGCAACAGCAGAGCTTCCAAAGTAAAGAAACTAAAAAGGCCAGGGGTGTGAAACTACCGTAGCTTAGACATCTGTTGTCCCCAGTGACATTGTCCTGAAGCCTTGTCCACTGCCGCATAGAACTTTCTGGAGAGGAGGCCTAGTGAAAAGGGGTTGGGTCACCAGGTGTATCCTTGAGAAAGATATTTGGATGCTGGCTCTTTCTTGGTTTTCTAGTTGCCTTTTCATTCACCTTATTTTCCATCCACAGGGCCAAGCAACCATGGACTGGAACCTCAGAATCATGAGATAAAACTTACCTTTACTCCTTTTAAAAAATATTGAGTTTTATCTTATTTTATGTTCATGGATGTTTTACCTACATGCATGTCTATGTGTGTGCCTGGCGCCTGTAGAGATCAAAAGACATGTTGGATTCCCTGGAACTGGTGTCACAGATGGTTGTGATCTTCCATGGAGGTGATGGGATTCAAACCTAGATCTGCTAGAAGAGCATCAAAGGCTCCTAACCAGAGCCATCTCTCCAATCCCATCTGTCATCCTTCGAAGTGGATTGTTTCAGCTATTTTCTCATGACAGTAAAACATTGACTAATATGGAAGATGTAAAAATGAGCAAATGTCTCTGCATCAATTTGATTTTAGGCTATGAAATCAACTCCTCCAACATAGATACCAAAGTGTCTCCAAATCAGCATTGCTTTGATGGCTGGCTATCACAGAACACTTTGACCAGCATTGACTAAATGCTTTAGGGCGTGTGCTATTGAACAATTCCATCAATGATAATAAAAGTTGTTTAATTAGAAGGGAAAGAATGCTGTTGCATTCACAGGGAGATAATGAAAGAATTCAAAAAAAGCCCTTGATAATCGTAATAGGCTGGCAGTCCCCAGGTCCTCCCCATTCTAAGTATTGCTGTTGGCAGTCTGTGCGCCTGCTGAGCAAGAGGAAACAGCCCTGCTGAGCACCTGGGACAAGGTCTTGCTGATGAAACCCAGCTGCAAGCAACGCAGCTGAGCGAAAACACAGTGTGGATATTTTGAACTTTTAGGCTACTCTTCAGCAGCAGTCACTTCCAAGATGGTGAGAGTGAGCTGTGGAAACAGGAGGAAAAAGCCATGAGTTCGGGTTTGTGATTCAGACCTCTGATGACAGTCTGACTGTCCCCATGCTGGTCCTCCTTTCTGCAAATGATTCTTCCATCCCTCGGGTACTTGGAGTCATCCCAGACTCTTCTTTTTACATACTTTGACAAATCCTTCCATCAAGCACATTAGGCTTGACTTGCAGCGCACACATTGAGAATCCAGCCATTTCCCTTTCCTGCAAAGCCACAATGTCCCCCACTATCTCTTTTCAGATATGTGTGATATTTTCCAACCCACTGTTAGATGCTGTTGCTCTCAACATCTCAATAACACAGTCATAAAGACCTGTCAAGAGAGTGGATCAAAACAAAGGCAATTCACTCATGTCTTTTTGAGTATGGGCTCAACTCACTGAGCCCCTTCCAAAAATTATGGAGACAGAGTGCACCTTCTAGTGGAGACTCATGCAAAGACCAATCTCATCAAACAATGAAGCTTCCATTACCAGTGAGAAGTGATGTCGTGTGAATGGTGTCATGAAAAAAAAAAGGCAGGTTTTCTCAGTGGGATTCTGCCCAAACACCATTAACCTGGTCCAATGACAAGGAAACAGGCAAAAGTAAATTGAAAGACATCCTGCAGTGTAAACAGTAACCCTCAAAACTCTCAAAGTTACAAAAGTAAATAAATGCTGAAGAACCAAAAAGGATCAAAGAGACATAACAAATAAACACAATATGGTGTCCTGGGACAGAAGAATGACATCCTTAGGAACCCAGCTGGCCAAAGTCTAGATACCAACTGTATAGTAATCCTGGCTTGTCTGTGACTTTTCTTTCCATGGTTTTCATCACTCATGGCCAGTCAGGAAACAAAAATATGAAGTTAGAAATTCCACAAATTGTAATTGTAAGCTGTGTCCTACTCTGAGTATCACAACGAAATCTTGAGGTTTTCTGCGCCCTCCTTCCTAAGACCTGAATAATTTTGTTGTCCAGCGTATCCATGTTGTATGTGCTACCTTCCTGTTCACCAGTTAGTAGCTGTCTTGGTTATTAGGTTGGCTATTTTATCTCAAAGTTCTTGCATTCAAGTAATTGTTATTTTATTTAATTATGTCTTTAATATGCAAAAGTGATGACGTTGGTAATTTAGATACATCAAAGTGAAGCTGTGAAGTTCTTTAAGGGAAACTGAACTTTTATGACTTAATAAGAAATGGGAAATATCATATGTTGACATTTGCACTAAGAAAGAAGCTTGTGTTCATGAAACTGCAAAGAAGGGGAAGTTTGGGTTTATTTTCTGTTACTATAATAAAATACTTGAAATAATAAACTTTAAAAGAATAAAGATCTACTTTGGCTCAGTTCCAGAGTTTTCAACCCATAAATTGGCTCATCCACATTTTGCCTGTGGCAATGCAGTAATGTATCATGGTATGGTACACACAATAGAGCAAATCTGCTCACCTCAAGATGGCCAGGACATAAAGCAGAGGGGACAAAGTGACATTCAAAGACACTTACCCAATGACCAAAAATTACCCCGTAACTACCACCATAAGAGGTTCCTGTCACTTCCTAGTAGTATCACACATTGGGGACCAAGCTTCTAATGCACATGTAAATAGGTAACACCCCAGATAGAAAGTATAGAATGCTTCACACCCCAGAAATTAGTACCAAGTTATGAGAAGTACTAAATGAAGATGGAAAAGGACTAAATGATAATGTAAATGCTGTCTGTGGTTGTAATCCTTGGTCTTAGTACATAGTTCTGGAGACAAGTAGAAGCGTTGCTGCCTTCAGGGTGGTAATGTGAAGGATTAAATCCTGGTTTCAGCAAGCGTGCCATAGTTATATAAGGTACAAGCATCAGAGGAAACTGAGTGGCCTATGGTGACAATGGGCTACTAGAAAAAAGTGTTCTAAACAGAAACTTACTCCAAACCTTCAAAAAGCATATGCATGCGAAAGAAAGTCACATTGTTTCAGTCTTCTGCTGGGGCTCTCAGAAGTACCCTGTCCCCCATGGCTCTACAGCCTGGCCCCTCTGTTGCAACTCTTGGACTATGCTAGCCTCCTGTTGTCACTCTTGTTCACACATTCTTCTTACTGACGACATGTTCTCAGCTTGGGCGCTCTGCTGTGCATCTCATACTCCAAAGCTCTTCCTACAAATGTGCGGTCTAGTTTCTGTAGGTCTGATTCAAATGTCAGCTTCTTAGTCAGGTTTCTATGGTTACACATCTAAAACTGCAGCTTCTCCTTGATATTGTCTAACATTTCTTCTTCCTGAAATGACTTTCACCTTAGCCCTTGCTGCAGTTACCTTACTGCAGCTGAGATGGATTTTCCTTTGCTTTATTGCTAGACACTAAGCACCAAAATGCAGATACTTGGATACTCTTTATGGCAATATCCTCAATTCCCTCCAGCTCATTAAATCTTTTCTTAAGAATTAAAATGGCCTTTGGTGTTTCTTCAACTTTGACTCTTCCATAACACCGATTTCTTGGAAGTTTAAACTTGTGCAAGACTATGAAGGAGACAGCACAGTATTTGGCATGAAAAACACTTAAGTTTTTTCTTTTTTCAGGTCACTAGAGAATTCCCATTCCTATTGTTAGCACTCTTACAAATTTACTAGCTCTGTGGCTGACTATTCCACAACTAGCTACAGATTTTGTTGAATTGGGGCTGAAAACAAAGATTTGCAACCTGTGATCAATCTTTACCACACACAAGTCCCAACATGTGGCAAAGCTCTGTGTCTTATGCCTGCTTTATTTCGAGAAGGAGATGGAGGAGCACAAGTTTCAAGATTTTGGAATTGATTTGTAAGTCTAAAGTGACAATGACATTTTCTAAGTAGTCCCACATCCTTAAAAGCTTCAGAGCTCATTTTCAATACATTTCCCTCTGTCCACCCTGACTTTTGGAAAAACTTCACTAATAACTTCATCGGAGGCTCTCTCATGTAGACAGACTTATACTCTCATCTATGGCTGATATGAGTGAGTAGAAGAAGCAGTGAGACAGAGCAAGATATACACTGCATTCCTTGGCCTTGAAACAAAGATAGTACCATGAGACTGAGAAAGACTTGGTGTCTATCAATTACCTGATATCTTTAGAAAAACCATCACATGTATGGAGTGACCCCAGGTGCACTGTCTTGTTGCAACTTATAGTGATAATGGAAAGCATGTTTATTGCAATTATTCTTACTGTGAGAATGAAAAATAGGTAAAATACATCATCATATAATCATTATTAGGCACAAAATCTTTATATTACTTTTATTACTGCTACCACTATCACCTTACATAAATCGTATGCAAATACCAAAGCTAAGCACTTATCATGCTATGATCTTGCTTAATTTGACAAAATTATAAAAGAGGAACTACCTTTATTCTCCATCTTAGATAGGGAAGCTGAAGTTTGGCATGAATTAGTATGAAAAGAATGAAGAATTAATACCCAGGGACCTTATCCCAAGTTAGAATCTACCACTTCCTGCCTGTTGCAGAGTCCAAAATCTGAAGCCAGCACTCAGAGCACTGCTATTAATACATGTTAATTGGTATTGGGCTTACATTTATTCTGCACAGGTCACAAATCTTATTGTCCAGGCACACAAGTCAAGTCTGATCAGAAAATCCAGAGCCTGGAATTGAATTTCCTCTGCTCTTTGCCCCCAACAGCATGTAGCTTATAGCTAAAGCTGGGTGTTATCCATCTCTGTGGTTGGACCCCAGGGACATTTATTGGCCTAAACGTTAAATGGCATAGAGACATTCTCAGCAAAGCAGACTCTTTCATCTTCTTTAGTCAGACTTGTGGCGACAGTCTGGGGAACATTGCACCAAACAAGGTGAAGATCTTTTTCCAGGATCTTCCTTAGGCAAGGAGAGGAGGACCCCAAGGTGGAGGAACAGATGTCTGGCTTGGGAAGCCCCTTTTTCTTACCAAAACTAGACACTAAGAAACAAGGTAAATTAGTTTGTTGACAGGCATAAGACATAAGCAGAGTGATACAGCATAAACAAGCTTAGTTCCTGAGGTCCCAGCCCTGCCCTGCAGAATAAAAATGTTAGTCCATAGCTCAAAGTGCCAGGTGATGGATGCATGGTCTGAGAGAGGCCTTCACAGGGTCAAGAGTGAGTTCCAGCTGGGGAGTCCTCCGTGTGCACTCAGCAGGGAAGATGATCAGCCCATAAACCTCAGACAGCTCCAACCCACGCTCATCCCACACATTGTGAATACTGATTTCACGCTGACTGATCTCAGCCTTGTAGGCCTGAAAGAAAGGACACAAATAAAGATCTAAAGCCATTGAAGCCGTCCGTTCAACACGCTCCTGCACTATAAGGATGACAGAGAGATGAGACTAGCCCTAAATGGTTCCTAGCATCTCTATTAAGGCTGATAATCTAAAAGCTATGTATCTACAAATCAACACAAGGTTGAGAAGGAAGTATAAACACCAAGCTTGTATATCATGGAAGTTCAGCTCCCATCCCATTAAAATCTGCTAGGGTTGAGAAGAAATCAGAGGCATTTCTACCTAACTTTGTAACCATGGACTCTAACATTTTTTTCTACATTGCATAGTTATCCACATAAAAGTTTTCCTGATTCGTTTATTTAATCTACTTGGTTTTGAGATTGGTTACCTCACTTCTTATTAATTGTATTTACTAATTTATTTACTGTTTGTGAGTCAAAGTCTCACTTTGTTGCTTGGCTTTCAGCCTTCTTACCTCAGCTGATTAAGTGAAGGGATTCCACGTGTATGACATGATGCTCAGTTTCTTTATTTTAACTAATGTGTGCTGTTTAACTAAAACCAAAGTACTATTGAAACCTAGAATGTGAAGATAAATACAGTAATATAAGCCCTTTAGAGACTTGAAGTTTTATAATAGGGATATGAGAGTTCAGACAAGACAATATGGATTGCACAAAGCAGTACTTATTTTTACAAAATCATAGATTAATTTTTTCCACAAAGGAAGGAAAAAAAGAAGCAATTTCCATTGAATTCAAATAATTTCCAGATAGGTGTTTAAAAAATAAATATCTGCTGTGTTATTTGGGCTATGCAGCCTTCATAGAGGGGGAGGTGCTTAGTCTTGCTGTAACTTGATATGCCATGCATTGTTGCTATCCATAGGAGACCTACTCTTTCCTGAACAGAAGAGGAGTGGATTGGTGCAGTGAGAACAGATGGGGCAGACCAGGGAGGAGAGGAAGGAGCAGAAACTGCCATGGACATGCAAAATAATTTTTTTTTAAAAAAGAAAGAAGGAAAGAAAGGAAGAAAGGAAGGAAGGAGGGAGGGAGGGAAGGAAGGAAGAGAATAGGCTATGGCTAGGCTATGGCCGGTTATGGTGGTACATGTCTTTAATCCCAGCATTCTGGAGGCAGAGGAAGGCAAATTTCTATGAGTTTGAGTCCTTTGAGGCCAGAGTGATCTACAGAGAGAGTTTCAGGACAGGACAGAGAAATCCTGTCAAAAAAAAAAAAAGAATGGGTTTATGAAAAATTTTCTATTATGTTCATATATGAGTATTTGCATATTCAAATCAATTATTCCTTCTAGAAACATTCATCTATGTGTAAATATGAATGAATATCTTATGTTTGAATTTTAACCCCACTCATTGAAGTTTAATTCCACTTTTCTTTTGTTCTCAGTTTTGTGGCTAATTTTAACTGCTGGGAGGCTTCTTCTTTTTCTCTGCTTAGGAGTTACATCTATAGGTTATTTATCATCTATAGATTAACAATCATCTATATCATCTATATGTTAATTTTTATGGAGGGCTGTGTTTTGAGAAGGACACGATGCATCCCTATGAAAAATATAGCCGTAGCATAATTTATAAAAACCCAGAAGCAGATTTTGGGGTTCCACCTGAAGGTCAGAAAAGCAAAACAGCCAGCCAATGACCCTTACCTCTACCTCATTCCAAAATGGTGATCCCTCCAGGAATCTCAGGATGAGACTGTGTGTGAGAGCTGTCTCCTGTTGTCTTACAGTCCTCTCTAGTGCTGGGATTAAAGGCATGCCCGACCATCCCATTTCTATGGCAAACTAGTGTGGCTAATTGGGATTAAAGCTATGTGTCACCACTGCCTGGTCTGCAAAACTGATCAGTGTGGCTGTTCTACACTTTGAACTTCAGGCAAGCTTTATTTATTGAAATACAAGCAAAATATCACTACATGCAGCACCTAAAGCTAGGAGCTAAAGAGATGACTCAGTTGTGAAGAACACTTATTCCTCTTCCAGAGGACCAGGGTTTGATTCTCAGCACCCACATGGTGAGCAATAACCATCTGCAACTCCATTTCTAGGAGATCCAATTCATGCACTGCACACATATGGCACACAGACAGATCTAAAGACAAAACACCCATACATGCAAAATAAAAATAGGTAAATATCAAAAAATGAAGTTTTAATTATTACCTTCTTCTTTGCACAAATAGTACAATGAATGGATGAGAAAGTTAAGTGTAGGAACAAAGGAGGCTATACTGCATTCCAGTGATGATTCCCATTTTAAGACTTCAAGGGCTGCCAGTCCAGATCACTCTCATACTGGCTACTCTTCTGTTGATATAATAGAAAACCATGAGCAATGGCAACTACACATGAAGACTTTGTTTTGGTGACAGTTCCAGAGGGATAAGAGTCCATCATGGTTGGAAGATAAGGGAACAAGCAGCAGACATGGTAGCTGAAGCAGGAAGCTGAGAGCTTATGTCTTCCATTGCAAATAGCAAAGAGAGGCTTAATTAGAAGCAAAGAGAGACTGTACATTGACACAGCTTCTCCAGTGACAAGGCAGCACCCCCTATACCTTCCTAAAAGCCTCACCAAATAGGAAGCCTATGGGGAACATTCGTCATTCAAACCATCACAGTTACCTCTGTCAAG
>LOEQ01003017.1:211375-224270 GCA_001685075.1 Bramus lutescens | reverse complement strand
TACTAAGATCGTTGAAATGACGATAGAATCGCCTTTACTTTCTGACAGTAGTCAATGCGCAATTAGCCCTTGCTTCCTTCTTGCTCTCTTCCAGATTGTCCCACGAAGCCAAAATCCTACAAAGATCATCTTAAAACCGTTTTACTGACGTAAGATAGGGTTCTCAGTAGTTCTCACTAGCAAGAGAAATGAACTCAACTCATTTACATGCAAGTGTGTCCCTGTGGTCTTTAATTAAAAGATATTGATGTTAAACAAAAATAGCTGAAAGGACTTTGAGAGAGGGCTGCCATATTTTTGCCAAAGTCAACTATCAATTAGGTCTGTATGTATACATATGTATATACACATATATGTGTATGTATATATATATGTATATTCATATGGTCCCTGTGTGCATATATATATACATATATACATACATACTGTCTGTGTGTATGTACATGTAGGTGGGCGGGTGCGTGTCCACAGGTGTGCACACACAAGTGGAAACCAAAGGTTAATGTTGGATGTCCTTCTTGATCACTCATCTTGTGTTTTAAAACAAGATCTCATACTGAACCTAGAGTTTGTCAATTCACTAGGTTGGCCTAGCCAAGGAGTAACAGAGCCTGCCTGTGTAAAGTAACCATACTCCGTCTGCCAGCACTAAAGTTACAGATACAAGCCACCACTTCTGGTTTTATGTAGACCCTGGGAATCCAGACCCCAGTTCGCATTCTCACACAGCAGGCACTTTATTTGCTAAGACACCACCTCAGTACTTCTATTAGCTTTTGAGGATAACAGAAACTACAGAAAGCAAACAATAACCAAGTAGAAGCACTCACTGTTGAATCTAATACTTAAGTTGGGCTATACTCTAGGACTTCTGAGCAAAGGTCACTACTCTATGAAGAAGGTTGAACTGCTGGGGTTGGTTGCTTCCGTTTTGTTTTGTGTCTCTCACCCCTCAAAAGGCTAGCCCTGTGTTATGATTTGGACCTGGAATATACCAAAGAGATGTGTGTGTTAAGGCTTGTTCCTCAGCTTATACCTATAGCATAAAGAATTGTTAAGAGCCAATACCTACTGGGAATTTGTTAAGCCACTAAGGGTATTCATTTCGAGCAGACTGGGACCCCAGGCTCTTACTCAGTATTTTTGCTTCTTGGCATTGAAGTAAATAGCTTGTTCCACAGTGTATTCTTCCCTGAAGTGCTGCCTCACTTCAAGCCAAACAGCAAAATGTCCAATCAGTCACGAGCTTGAACCACCAAAACTGTGACCTGAGGTAGAGTTCTGTTCTTGTACAGTTGGTTATCTGGGGTATTTGTTAAACTAATGGAATGTTAGCACACCCAGTGCTCACCTCATGGTGCAAGCAGACACAAAGCAGAGCAAGAAGAAATGTGTCTGCACAGATCTCACACTACATCGCTAATGCCTTTGTGGAATGAAAATAATCATCTTGTGTTTTCGAATGTTCAAGGCATGGTGCAAAAGCAAAGCAGATGCAGGACTGCTTGAATGCTGGGATCTATGCCTTTAGTTGAGAAAATGTAAAGTCTTTGCAGAGGCCCTGAGTAAAAAGAGAGGTGAACATTTGGAGATCCCACTGAAGTCTGCCACCTGTAGCTCTTTAGCCTGCCCAGGATGGTGTTAGATGAGCCATGAGGAAACTGTCATGCCAGTGAGAAGCCACAGGAAATCAGGTCAGCCAGCAACTCCCTTTCACAAACAACCAAGCCAGGAGTGACCAACCAGAAGGATTTGTACCAATCGTAGATCCATGCACACATCCATTCCAACAGTGTGAAAAGCATTCAACAGACAGGGAGCATGAATGGAAGCTCCATTAAGGCTAAAGGACCCTTCATCCATGGACCCCCCCAAAGCCTTGCATTCCACTATAAATCACAGGTGTCCTCCTTATTTCTTGGTGTTCTTACTGTGTAGGATAAAGGAATCTGACTGGCAAAATGGTTTTTTAAGACAGGTTTGGCAGTACCTAAAGAGGAAGATTTGAGTTTTAGTGTTGCTCAGGTATCATCTAAGATTATATTGAAATCTATTTTGTCCCTATTAACTAACCATGTATATCAATAAAAGGTCAGGAAAAGTAAAATTTAAAGGAAAAGATTCCTCTGCACACCAGAATAACAGAAGATAAGTGTGACCCTACATATATCCATTCTGACAGTAGGGACTATCTCAAGACATGTCAGAAGGCATTATCTATAGAATGGACTGTCAACAGTTTCCCCATCTCTGGCCTGGAAGTCACAGAGAATGATGAACATTTTCTCCATCTGCCTGATTGGAAACACTCATCTCAAACTTTGGGGCTTGCCCTAATTAGCAGCATTATCTCTATTTTATTTTTTTCCAAATGAAATTGCTTTATAAATACCTCACAGGCTATTGTGATAATCAAATTAGAGAGCAGATGTGAAAGTATTTTGAAAAGTTCAAAATGTTATAGGGACATAAAGTTATCTGACATGCTGCTACGATAATAACAATTTAAGCATGCTAATAGGCATTGCTTTCTCATTAGTGAGGCAGAGCCATGATGGAAAGAATGCGAAATCCAGTCAGCTCTCAAATGTTCACATTCCAGCCCTGTACCACCTAACTGGTGTGACCTCAACAAGTTCCTCACCCACACTAGCCCTTCATGTTCTCATTAGGAAAAAGAAAACTTAGAGGGTGGAACTAGAAGCTTGCCAAAGCCTTTAGAACTTTAAATAGAACTTCTTGATGGCAGGTTTTCCACATATGCTTTTCCTCCTCAGATAATTCGTAGAAGACCATAGAAAAGGATACCTAGGTTCTGTGGATGCTGACTATGTATAACCCTCTAGATGCATGCTTTTGAAATGGTAACAAAATAATACTTATCTTAGAGTCAGCTTTATCACAGCCATTTGTGATATTTCCAGTCATTTGGATATGGTTCTTCAGGCCCTTAACTCTACTAGACTCTACATGCACACAAAAGTCTTCTACCCACACGCCTCCTTAAGCCGCCCTCCTGGATCTTCCTGTCTTTCTGTTCCTTCATTGTCAGTCTCATTGTATTCATTATTGTGAGCCACAGCACAGGCTTACTGAAAACCTGTCCACTGTGAATAGGAGATGCATTGGCATCACCGAAACAATATGTAGAATATTCACAAGAACTCTGAGCGGCAAGTTTAATTTCCTTCCTGTCACAGAAAGGCTAAACACGCTGCACAAACGCACACATCTAGGAAGGAGGTGAAAGCATACCTCATGCTCATGCCTGACTACAGGGTCCTGGCTTCTCAGTGTCGTGATGCTCTCTGACCTCCACTGGAAGCTTGGTACTGTAATAATTTATACATTTGTCTCCCATCTAGGCTGTCAACTTCTTGGTAGTTGAGAATACTTATTATGTCTTATGTCCCTAGTAATTATCACAATGCATGTAACAAAAAGATATTCAATTAGTGTTTGTCCATTGAATAAATTATACCAAACACACAAACATACCCTTCTATCACATTTAATACCCAATGTATAATTCTCTATAGTGATACACATTTTATATATTTTGTCATGTATTGAAGCTAGATCTTTGTGTATGCTAGAGGAGCACTGTACTGTACTGTAGCACTACATCCCCGACCTCATACTATCAGTGCGTATGTGTGAATGTGTATGTGTGAATGTGTGTGTGTGCGCGCGCGTGCATGCACAGGCATATGTACATGTGTATGTATATACCAACATGTATTTGGAGGTTATAGGAGACCATTAAGTGCCCAGCTCTGTGACACTCTTTAATACCTTGAAAGAGGATCTCTCACTAGAACTTGAGCTAAGCCAGCAATCAGTAGACCCCAGAGATCTTCCTTTCCCACATCAGTGCTGGAATTACAGGTACATGTGCAGCCATGTTCAGCTTTTTACACGGATACTGGAATCTGAGCTCAGGTCTCCATGTTTGCCCAGTAAACACCCATGCCCAATGATCCCTCTCTCTAGGCCATCTAAAAGAGCACTTAAACTCAAGATCTTAGGTCTATAATTAAGTAGGATAAGATTATTAAAACCTAAATTTAAAAGCATTTTATAACGCCTGTTAACTCTAAGTCCAGTGGATCTAGGGCCCTCTCTTGCCCTCTGTGGGCACCTCACATGGACATGCACAAAGTTCAAAATGAAAATTTTTTATAAAACATAAAATAAGTGTGCCAGTGTTTCTGGATTGATAAAAAATCTATGTCTGGATGAAGCAGGGAGACACCAATGATGAGCTTGCTTTTGATTTGGCAATGCCAACAAGCCTGCAATGCACTTGTCTAATGATCAAGCTTGGAAAACAGAATTAAGAAAATATAAACTGTCAGTGAAGATTCTCAGAATACCCCAAATATGGATTACTTCTGGTTTTCCCAATACCTCTCGAGTTGTATAACCTTAGACTAGTTCAAATAGAGGATCAGAAAGAGCTTATTTGGTTTTTCAGTTCATTCATGGAAGTAGCCTAAGAAATCCTAAGGTCAGAAAAATGACAGTGATATTGTTAGATGTAGTTCTCTCATTTTTCAGGTATTTTCTTATTCAACCTACTTACAGACTGCTGGTATGAGAGTTTGGGCATAGCGCAGAAGGATTTCACCTACACTTCTGGCTCCCTTGAAACAACAGAAGCCGCATTTGTCCCTTCCATTTGAATCAAACCAAACAATAAAGCATGTGGAACAATAGTATTGAAGTTCTAGAGAGTAGCCAAATAAATAGAAAGCCACTAGTGCAAGGCATAAAACTGCCCCAACTCCACACTTTGAGGAGATTTATAGCCCATAAAAGGAAGGAAGAAATCCAAGCAAAGTTCTTTATAAATCCATGAAGTCAGTGACTTAGTGCTAAGAACCCTGGGATAGAAAACTATGATAGGAGACAACTCCATGGGGAATGCAGCAGAGATCTGCGAAGTGTCACTGGGAAGCTAGTTATGAACCACTCGGTAGCACTTTCATTTGGTGTCAGAGCTCAGGCTGGTCTACAACAACGCCCACTCCCATCACTAAGGTTGAGGAGCATCATCATTCACAGGATACAGAGTTATCAGAAAGGCAATGGGGCCTAGTTAACAGGGAAGCACCCCTCACTTCTACCCATCCCATTTCAATGGTGGATCTGAAGGATTTGCTTGATTCCAAGAAAGTTTACCTATACCCAGAGTGAAGCTCAAAATATATGTAAGAATAGGAAGCTACCTAACCATTAAGGAAGTAAAATTCAGAATATCAGAGGCACAAATAAGAAAGAAATTAGGAAATGGAATGAGGGTTAAAACTGCTTAAAATAAACCCAGAATGGAGGTCAGTGCTAGAATTAGTAGGCAAGGACATGAAAAGGCTATTGCAACCAAATGCTAAGTGTAACCATAAGAAATGTAAGAAGATCTTTTAAGGTTAAAACCACAATGTGCAAAATGAAAATTATAAAGGATGGAGTTAAAGGCTCACTCAGCACTCCAGATAAAAAGATTAAGGAACACACATGAACAGATATCAATCAAGATGAAATGCAAAAAGTCAATGTGTGTGTGAGTGTGTGTGTGAGGGGGGGGGAGATTAAAACAGCACCTATAAACTGTTAGACAGCTTCGGTTCCAATAAGTTTTACATTTGAATATATGACTAGTTATTTCAATTACACCCCAGAAAGCTGTTAGAAAAAACTTACTGTGTTATTTTCATGTATTAGGATTTGTAACTGACTCGTGTCATTGCTTGAATTAAAAGGCTCTTTATCTACCCATCCACTTACCATCTCTACATGTAGACATTTCGTGAGCAGTTTAAACTACTGAAACTGAACACAAACAACTAATATCCCTTCTCCGCAAATGCATGCCGCTCATCTGGGCCATTCCATTTTACTGACTGAAAATTCCTTTCTCCTGGTTATTCACTAAGCCAGAAATTTTTCTACTTTTTCCCTTGCAACTATTTTCCCCATGTCAGGGGACGTGTTTGTTTGTTTGTTTGTTTTCTCAGGAGACACACACTTGCCCCCTTACTGTCACTGCCACGGATTAGAGCCACCATAGATGCTGTCATTACTGTCTGATTAATTTCATTTTCCCCCTATTTAATTATAGAAATGAACATTGTATGAAGTTTAAGATGTTTCTCTTTCTTTGCTCAGGAAACATCAATGGAGTTCTATATATTGCCAAACATGAAGTATCCAAAAGTCCATAGAACATCCTAGGCTTCTGTGATGGCTTGAAAGAAAATGCCCCCCAGGGGTAGTGGCACTATTAAGAGATGTGGCCTTGTCAGAGGAAGTGTGTCACTGTAGAGGCCAGTTTTGATATCTCATGTGTGCTTAAGTCACACTGAGTGAAACTGATCAATTCTTTTTGCCTGTGAGTCTAGATTTAAGAATTCTCAGCTCCTTCTCTGGCACTATGTCTGCCTGCATGCTGGCTTGCTTCCTGCCATGATGATAACGAACTGAGCCTCTGAACAGTAAGTGAGCCACCTCAAATGAACGTTTTTCTCTATAAGAGTTGCCGTGGTCATGGTGTCTCTTCACAGCAATAGAAACCCTACCTAAGATAGAAGTCAGTCAGTACCAGAAACTGGGGTATTCTTGTGATAGGCCTGACAGTGTTTTTGTTCGAAGGAATAAGAACTTTAGTACTTTCTGTAAGGAAAGCAAGGGAATGTTTTAAGCACTACTTAATGGACCATACCATTAGGCACGTGGAAGACAGTGGTGCTAAGTTATTTGGACTGTGTGGAGCTGGCTCAAGAGACTTCAGAGGAGAAGAATATCAGTATGTTGCCTAGAAATGATTCTTGTAATATTTTGCTAACGAATGTCACTGCTTTTTGCTCTTGTCCAAAAAGTGTGCCTGAGGCTAAAGTGAAGAGCTTTGGATTAATTCCATTGCCAGAGAAAAATCTCAAAAACAGTCTTGTATAGACTCCATTGTGTGGTTATTAGTGGTAACTCCAAGGAAGATTTATAAAGAAAAAAAGCAAGCTGTGCAAGAAAAAAAATGAGTATGAGAAAGTGGGATGGAGGGAAGTCCTGTAATCAAGGAGATAATATATATTTTTTTAAATGATACAGGGAGTGGTGACCTTGAGGCAAGTTCCAACCCAGCTAAATTTCCAACTTGTGAAAAAGAATTTTAGAAAAAGCTTAGAGCAGGGTGTGATGGTGCACAGTCAGCACTGTGAAGGCAGAGCCTCATGGATTGCTGAGTTTGAGGCCAACCTGATCTACACAGCAAGTTTAAGGACAGCCAAGCCTAAGCAGTGAAGGTAATCATCAAAACCAGAAAGCGGGTGAAGATGTAATTGAACAAGCGAACCATGTTCCAGACCCAGCAAGAAGCAAAACTTGGCAGCTTTGGCCACATGGTTCTGGATTTAGAGTTAAGGATAGAAGAAAGGGGTTATGGAATTTTATTCTGCAACTAAGGAAAGTTGTTGAGGCTAGGCATGTGTCAGGTGTGTCCCTGAATGGAGGCCTAAAGAGGCCATTGGGTGAAGCTCTGAAGTTAAATCCTGGATTGGCTTGGAGACCCCAAGATGTTGCAGATACCAGACTATGGGATACTTGCCAGGGAAAAATGCTAACAGGGAATGGAAACATTCCAAGAGAGAGAAGTGTGTTGCAGTCAACAATGCAGAAAGGAGTTGGAGATCTGAAGAATATTTTGACTTCAGACATGGACATCCAGTTTGGAGTTTGCCTGCATGGTTTTTGGTCTTGCTTTGGACTAGTATATTCTCACTATGCTCCCTTTCTTATGTTTTGCAATGGTAATGTATATCCTTGACATTATAAGTTGGAAATATGTGATCTGTTTTTTTATATTTTGATTTTATAGGGGATTACAGTTAAGTTATTGCATGATTTCAGAAGAGACTTTGAACTTTCTTTTTTGTTGTTTCTTTTTTATTGATTTTTATTGATCTCTACATTTTTCTCTGCTCCCCTCCCGGCTTCTGCCCTCCCCTTCAACCCTCTCACGAGGTCCCCATGCTTTCAATTTATTCAGGAGAATATTCTTGTGTTTTTCTACTTCCCATGTAGATTAGATCTATGTATGTCTCTCTTAGGGTCCTCNATGTCTCTCTTAGGGTCCTCATTGTTGTCTAGGTTCTCTGCGATTGTGATTTGTAGGCTTTTTTTTTTTTTGCTTTATGTTTAAAAACCACTTATGGGTAAGTACATGTGATAATTGTCTTTCTGGTTCTGGGTTACCTCACTCAAAATGTCCATCCATTTTCCTGCAAAATTCAAGATGTCATTTATTTTTTTCTGCTGTGTAGTACTCCATTGTGTAAATGTACCACATTTTCCTTATTCATTCTTTGGTCTAGGGGCCTTTAGGTTGTTTCTAGGTTCTGGCTTTGGACTTTCAAACACTGCTGAGACAATTGTAGACTCGGAGAACTTTTGAAGTTGGATCAAATACATTTTACATTATCATCACAAGTGTATGGGGGGCAGGGAGTGGGATGTGATGGTTTGAAAGAAATGGCCCCCAAGGGCAATGGAACTCTTAGGAGGTATGGCCTTGTTTGAGAAAGTGTGTCACTATGGAGATAGGCTTTGAAGTCTCACTTACTCTCAAGCCACATTCAGTGAGACAGACCACTTCCTGTTTCCTGCATATCAAGTTGTAAAATCCCAACTCCTCCAGCACCATGCCTGCCTGCCTCCCTGCCTGTCTGCCACTGTGTTCCACCATGATGACAACAGACTGGACCTCTGAAACTGTAAGCTTAAGTATTTTCCTTCATAAGAGATGCTGTCATCATGATATCTCTTCATAGCAATAGAAACCCTACCTAAGACAGTTTCTTACTGGCACTTCTGTTTGTATAGAACACTATTCCCATCAATAGCCATACTGTCTAAGAACTCAAACATTCCCTAAGCAGTACTGGGAATATAAGGTTTAATTATCATATATTGAACCAGTAAAGACATAACTCCAAATGATCTTGACCAACTATTACTCATTGAACAGCAAGCAGCATGAAGTTGGGGCTCCATTAGGTCATTTGTTCATCCACATCTTGCAATGGTACTCCAGGGTGGCAGGAATCTCTTTCCAGAATTCTAGTCTTATAAAGGGACTCCAAAATCCCCTTCCAAAGACAAAGATATTGTCTAATTAATGAGTCTGCAAAAAAATACTCTTGGCATCACAGAGGCTTCTAGTAAGTCTCTAGAGAGAGAAAGATGGTCTCCATCTTTATTATGTCTGTAAGGAAACAAACCTGTCTTCCTAAGAAGACAGTATCTAGCTTCCAAGGCTCAACAATCTAGCCTGCAATGTGGGAATATCAAATAGAATTTTAGCTTAAATCCTGGATTTTCATATCCCAAATCTTTATCCAAATATCATTGCCTTGGTAACATTCTACTTACTTCTACAATACACCCTCAACATTATTCTATTCAAAAAACATGTCAACCCTTCTCAAACATTCATATTTAAGATCTGCCATATCCAGCTAAGAGAATATTCATTCCATAAAAGCATAAATTGTACATTTCTTTCATTACTGTGCTCAGAAACAACAACTTCTCATAGTAATAATTAATAAATTATTATAAAATATTGTTCATGGAATAGAGCTATTAAAGCATTAAATTATAGTTCTATGTCCTGCTTGTCAAAAATTCAAGCCTTATAAAGGATTAAATTCACAAATAAAGGTCATTATAAGCTGGACATTTTAAAGGGGAAAACCCACCAAGCTATCAAATTGTGCAGGTCCAGTATCCCTTCCATTGAATCTGCTTCACAGAACATAGATGGCTGGGAGCCTCAGAAGCCACATCTTTTATTCCACGATTACCTTCACAGAACGCAATAATTGCTTAGGCTGTTTTAACCAAGCACTAATCACAACGAAGTATTAGAAGCGGACAATTTCTCTCCATGAGATTCCTCTGTCGGACTACTGTGGTTATGGGTCGACCCATAATTTTAACCAAGTCATTCATAAAACCAATGAATTATATAAAGTTGTTTCAACCCTCTCCTTCATTCTTGAGCTTATTATACATGTGTTACTATAGTTTAGATGCTGGNNNCCCCCCCCGCCAAGTCCCATGTGCCAAATTTGGTCCCGAGGAAGATGCTACTGTCTGGTAGTAAAACTTTTAAGAAATGGGGTCCAAGTAGGAGGTACCTAGGTCATGGCGAGCATATCCTCTAAGGACATGGTAGGATAACAGCCTCCTCTCTTTATGTCCTTTCTTCCTTGCCTGAGGAAGATGCTCTCTACCTAGCAGAATCAAAAACGGGTCTACTAGGTCATGGACTCGAAACTCTAAAACCTTGAAAATTCCTTTTCTCCTGGCTAGCGAATTATTTCAGTTATCTTGTTATGGTTACAGAAAACTGTATCAAATTGTGTTGTTATCTAAGGGTTATCCTTCATTCTTCTTTCTCCCTTTTCTTCATCCTTCACAAACATTACCTCCTAGAAAGTTGCTTTTTGCTTTGCTTTATATTTGTTCCTGGTTTTGTTGTTTGTTTGTTTGTTTTTTTTGTCCTTTCTAAACCTATTGTTTTCACATCAGCTTCCTTGGAGATGTGATCCGAGGCAAAGGCATGTTAAATCTGTCAATGGTGGCAAAATTTGTCTCTTCCCAAGATTATCTTAAATGCAGAGGTAATGTCACGATTATAGGATTCATATTTGCAAAAGTAAGCAGTAGAACTTCTTTCCCTGGTGAATAGCAACTAACTAGAACTCTGAGCTCCATTTCTTTGGGAGACCAGGGTGTGATTTGAATTTAAATTTATCTCAGAACCAAAATGGTTTTTCTTTCCATCTGTGTGTTGTGTAGTGAAATTATTCTTCATCCAACAGGGCAAGGCATTTTGCTTTCTCAGAGGCATAGATTATCTTTTTTGCTTGCCTTGAACATCTTCATGTTCATCCCAATTTGCTACTTAGTTGATAACACAGTCTCAAGCAAGTCTACTGTACATTGCAAGGCCATAAATATCATCTGATCAAAATCTCTGTTGTTAGAGATTGGCAAAGAAAGCAGCCATTACTCTCTGATTCTGCTAGGCAATAGTCAGTAAATCATCTAACACTACAAACTGTTCGCCATTGTGTTACACAAATCAAGAGAGTTAAAATCAGAAAATGTTTTGCAACAAATTGTTGCAATTGTCCTTTTTATATTTTATTACCATAGACTTTGTGGGAGGGACTGCACCCAGGCACAGGGACACAATGCTAGCCATGAAGGACGGGCAGGTATTCGTCATTGCAGACCCTCTTTAATTCCTCACCATGTCCATGCAGGCTGCAAAGTAAGAAGCCCTGGATTCATTCCTGAAGCTTTCTGACCCTTAGCAACACATTCCATGTCTGCCTTACATCTGCTGCAGCACTCGAGCTGCATTCTCATGAACACCACACAGAGCTCAGTATGAAGCCTTCAGAATCACTGTATTCAAGTCTTTGTTTGAACAGGGTTACTTTTCCTCATTCTGGTAGCAGCACACTGTTGGATTGAATCCTGTTGTTAGCTAGACAGGGATCCCGAGAGAGGACATGTTGGGTTCTGTATGTTTAACTTTTTATCCTTTATGTCAACCAGTTATGTTTCTAAAACATTTCCAATCCCCTAGGTTCACAGAAAACAAATATCTGCACAGCCCCCCTCTTCCTTCATCCTTCATAAATAATCCCCAAGAAGGATGACCGCAGAGACAGGGCCTGAATGCTGAGGAGAGCATAATAACTCCAGCTCTACCTCGGAGAATCATTTTGCAGCCAGGTCACAAGCAAAGGAATGAGCTGCAAACTTTTTTTGTGTAATGGAAGCAGTACACTTACCTGCCAGGCATGGCAGCAAAAACTCTTCTCTGCAAAACCCTAACCGTGTCATCCAAAGACAATTAGTGCCTGTGTGATTTGTATAAGCTAAAATGATGACCTCTGTGGTCTACATCTTTAGCTGCCATAAAGTAATGTTATAATCTGGTTAAGTTTGTGACTTAGCAAACCAGACTTCATTTTGAATCTAAACATCAGCACACATATGCCATGTCACCTTGGGCAGGGTGTTCAAACTTTCTGCTAGGTGGCTTATACTTGTAACACCAAAGATCCCAGTGGCTTATCAGGAGGAAGGTATGCTCCTCACCACTGCTGCCTTATGGTGGAGGATCTGTCATAGCTAGGAAGTATTTTGTCTCAACCCACCAGCCTCCTTGTTGATATGCTTGAGAGAGAGACACAACCTAGTAGCAGATGTATAGGAAGGTAATGGTCAGCCATGTGAGAGTTCTTAAAGTGCTTAGCTAAAGCACACATGCTAACCCTTCTACTCACCTTATTGAATTTAGTGCTGATATCAATGTACAGAGAAGTATACTTCTCCTATAGAGAAGATAGGAAAGTCAAATATGAAGGAAAGAGGTCCTGGATACGCTTGCATAGAATGAACTAAATACTTGTATATAGATACTATCTATCATCTGCATCTTCCTTTCTCTACCTATGAAAGGCAACCCATAATAATATTACTGACTTCATAGAGTAGTTAGAAAAACAAAATTAATTTTTATATGAAGCCATATTTTTAAACAGAGCCCACAATGCAGGAAAATCTTATTAACTGCTGAATATTTCTTTTCAATAGGCATAGCTTTTATTCCTGCATCACACAAGTGTTTAAGAATCTTGTTATTAACTTTCTGTTATTGATATTGTGATGTGAGAGTGTAGTAATAAGGGGAGCAGGCCCTGCTTTTCGTCTGGCCGGCTCCCCTTATTACTACAGAGTGGCGCTCCAACGTGGTTAACGAACTCCACGTAAAACCTGAGAGAGCTTGTAAAGTAATTCTGGGCACAAAAGAATAAAG
>LOEQ01003017.1:184098-198567 GCA_001685075.1 Bramus lutescens | reverse complement strand
AAAAGGGGCCAAGGCAGTTTCTTTATTAACCAATGAAAGTAACACATAGACAGATGACCCTCCTACATCAACTGGTAGTATATAGGATACAACACAAATACATATGAGAGAACAATAGATACAATACTTACATATGTGGAGATATTAGACATATATATACATATATGTAGAGAAAGGCTTTTAATATGAGGAACTGGTTCACACAATTGTGGGGCAAACAATTACCAAGAGTTTCTAGACACTCAGGAGATCCAGAGTTATATTTTCACTACAACTGTAAAAATCTCAGAACTAGGGAGCTGATGACAGAATTTCATTCCAAGTGCTGAAAACAAATACAGCAAGCCGAAAACTCAGACAGCTAGGAAATTCTCCTTTGCCCTGTCTTTGCAGCCACCAAGCTGGCGAGAGCAATCTTCCTACTTTGTCTACCCATCATAATGTTGACTTCATCTAAAACTACATTTTTTAATAAACTCAAAGTAGTGTTAATATTTGAACACCTTATGAGTCCAATCAATTCAATGGACCAAACCACTGAGTATGTCTAGAGTGAGTACTGACCCTGGCATTTCAGAAAAATCCCCCCTCTCATCCCCACTCTCTAACCCCGCAATCCTGGTTCCAGTGGTCAATGAAGCATACTTTGAACTCAGGTTCTCATTACAAAGTATATTTGTGCTGGCATTACCGTAGATACAAAGCTCTCTAGAAGGATTCCCATTACAGGCAAGAAGCTTTCCCTGTTAGAATATGGGTTATCACCCTGCCTACTCTCTTCCTTCCTCTGCAGGTAATGGGTTTCTGATCTCAGCTTCATACCTCCATCTCTATTTTTCATGATTAATTCGTGGTAAGGTTACAAAGCTTTATGGGCCTTTCAGGCAATAAGGAAATAAACAGAAAATAGAGGAGATAGAAGGTGATTCAAAAAATCATTAATGAGGTAGAACCAATTCTCTATAAAGGCTTCCTGCCGAGAAATTCAACCAAGTTGGACAAACGCTGTGCTCATGGGAGGTGGGGTTTTTTTGTTTGTTTGTTTTTTGTTTTGTTTGTTTGTTTTTTTCTTATCAGGGACTTAGAAACCTTTCCTTTTGTTGAAAGAGTGACAGAAGACTCAAACCAGCCCCAGTGGGCACTTCATCAAGTTCCAGCTAATACACAGATGTGGCCAGAAGGCAGGTTAAGAAGCCTTCACTCTCAACCCCTAAAGGTCTCCAGGTACAGGTCCAGCATTTATTATGTTAAGTCTAGTCAACCACAAGAAATAGAATCAGTACAATATAGGCCCAACCATTGCAGAAGAGGAACACAAGAATTAAATGAATCCCTGTGTCCCAAGATTTATATCTGTTAATATCGCATTACTCCAAGGGAAGATGAGAAGTCATTAATTATTAAAGGGCCAATGGAGCCCAGACCTTCTCTCCTGTCCCTCTGTATGTGCTGAGGAGGAGTGCCTGAGAAGGGTGCCTTTTGATGCTTTGTTTCATGCTTCTGACTCTCTTAGCTGTGAAATCAGACTAAGATATTAATCCATGAGCAGCAAACCATAGACCACATTCAGGTACTTAAGAAAGCAAAACTAGAAATCCACACCAATGCAGTGGTGGTTTACTCTTCTTTCAATGAACTCAGACTGTCTTTGAACACTCGGGATTTCAACTTTCTATCCAGGCTGATTATCAACAGACCTGTTGCTAAACCACACTTCCCTCTGTGTTGCCTTCCTCAGCCCAAAACGTTCTGAGGATCAGAGGAAAACTGTCTAATCTTTCTTTATTCAAAGTAACCTATTTCTGGCATGCCCACTGAGTTCGCCTTCTCCTTGTGAGCATAAAGCTCTTTGAGCAGAGACTTTACCATGACTCACAACCAATGATCCCAACAACAGATTAAGGACTCTACCCAAAGTAGTCACCATTGCCTTTCCAATGTCTTTATAAAAGCTTCCATTCACAAGCTCTTCTTTCTGTCCTTAACATCCTGCCACCATGCTTTCATCACCTGCAAAATATTAGCAAGCCATTTCCAACCTACTGATGGTAAGAAACAGCAAAGCTTTCTGCCTTGGATGGGTCCTTCTAGAATCCATCAGGCTGCCTACCACAGAACTAACGGCATTTCTGATGACTTAGTTCAGAAATCACAGACATGCTACTTTGCTAATTATACCCATTTTTTCTAAGCTTCCCAGCTCTATCTGGTACTCAACCTGGAGGTCTTGATCCCTTTGGGGAGATTAAATGACCCTTTCACAGGGATCACCTAAGACTACTGAAAACACGATATTTACATTATAATTCGTAACAGTAGAAAAATTACAGATATGGAGTAGTAACAAAAATAATTACATGGTTGTGTATCACCAGAACATGAGGAACTGTATTAAAAGGCTTGCAGCATTTAAAAGGTTGAGAACCACTGCTCTATGTTCTCCTGAATAAAAAACTTTGGTTCCACCAAAACAGCCACATGAACTCTCATGCCACCCCTAGCCATAAGCGTAGCTGCCTTTTAAGAGCATCAAGGGTCACTTTGAGCAGTTTCAGGCTTCATTTTGGAAGTTTCCGGGGTGTGTGTGTGTGTGTGTGTGTGTGTGTGTGTGTGTGTCTCCATGTGGTGTGTGTGTGTGAGTGTGTGTGTCCTGTAATCATTACTCCAAAAAGAGAAAACACTTTTTAAAACTCAGTCTCCACACTGTGAAAGTCAAAGACTTCCCAAGTTTGAGATATGTCAGTCGGGGTCACTTGGAAACTGGCTTAACAAGATTGCCTCCTCACTGTGTGAGCCATTTAATTTCTTCCAGCTCTACTCTGCTGCTGACAGAAGGAACTGCTTCAAGGTTACACTGAGGAAGTCTGTGTACCGGAGTGCAGTGCGGCGTGTTTGTAGGAATCCAAAAAAATATTATGGTTTAAGTCTTTTTAACCCGAGCAAATACACAATTGCATATTCTTCTATGTTCTCTTTTTTAAAATTTATCATATATTTTATGTATCCCACACGACCAGTAACCATTTGCCTGAGTTTGACTTGCCATTATTCTTATTATCTTGTTCTTTTTTACCGAGCTCTTAATGTTGGAGCTCTCTGAAGTCCCATTCCTGTTTGAATTCCTCCCACCATTGATATACTATTCTTATAAGCTTCTGTATATTTCCACCACTATAAGCAACCTAATGCTTGATGACTTGAAATTGCCATCTCCTCCTAGGTCTTTCTCCTGGGCTGTATAGCAGTAAGTACCTATCTTTTCATCTGGAAGTTGAATAGCTATAGTTTCACAAGTGAACTCCAACACGGTATACAGTGTAATTCTCTTCTTTCTCTATTGCTCGAGCAATCTGATGCCAGTTCCAGGATCTCTTCCATCAGGACAGTCACAACCATGCCCGCCTGCTTCTCTTCCTGTTCCTACAATAGTGGGAAACCCCACTCATTCTCACCCACATCTAGCTCCCTTTTAGTTTCAGGCAATGGAAAGTTATACTTCTCATCCATTACTAACAAGGATGGCTTTGTAATGCATCTGGCCAAAAATGAAATATAAGCAGTTTCCTGACTGTTTTTATTTCCATGACCGATCTCTTCCTCAGATTCAGTATGTGGAGGGAAGCATTGGAACAGTGACATTGTGGCAACTTCTCAATCTGCAACCCTACTGACTGTCCTAGTTGGGTTTTTGTCAACTTGACTCAAGCTAGACAGCTATCTGGGAAGTGAGAATCTCCGGTGAGAAATTGCCTCCGTTATACTAGCCTAGAGGCAGGTCTGTGTTTCATTTCCTTGATTAATAATTGTTGTGGGAGGATCTAGTTCACCGTGGGTGGTGCCAACCTTAGGCAGGTAGGTGGTCCTGGGATATATAAGAATACAACTTAGCAAGCCAGTAAGTGCGTTCCTCAACAGCCTTTGCTTCAGTCCATCCTTCCAGGTTCCTGCCTTGGCTTCCATCAATGGACTGTGTGAATTAAGTTATCAAAACTAAACAAACCCTTTCTTCCCCAAGTTGCTTTAGGTCATGGTCTTTATCACCACAATAGAAACCTAATTAGGACAGTGACTAGGGNATGTGAAGTCTCTATGAATTGCAGCTTGCTTGTTGGCACAGCATACCCTAGCCTAATAGCATGTCCCATGTCACCAACAGAACCTAGATTCTTACATAACGGAGCATCACTAATGTGTTCCTGTCCTTTGTTTTCTCAGTCTCAGTGATGAATTTATTCTGACAGTTCTCATATACAAAGTCCTTAAATCACTTCTCCTCGAACTTCTGGTATTCTCCTGCAATTTACATTTTGTGCATATGTTTTCTTATTTGTCTTTAATTTTAGTTTTCTTTCTTTTTTTTAAATGTATGCATCAGTAGCTTTACTTTTTTTCCCCCAATAGTGTTCCATTGTACTTATATGCCGCATTCTGTTTGTTTCACTCAAGAAGCAGTGGTGGAACATTTGGATTATTTCCAGATTTTTCCCTGTCATGAATGAGGATATTTTACTTTAAATAGCTTTGTGCAGATATACTCATGGATGTTTCTAATATTGGGGGTAAATATGTAGTAGAATTATTGCATCAAATTCTAAGTAAAGATTTAAACATTTTGCATTCCTGCTTTTATCATTTTAAGTATTTTTACTGATATTTAAGAATTTCATCTATGATGCTGTACTTACACCATCTGCCCTTCTCTCTTCTCTCCATCGTCTCCTGTTCCCCCAACACACATACATTCTTCAAATTTACAACCTCTTATTCTTTAATTTTTATTTAAACTCACAATTAAATTTGCAGAATAAACTATAAGTATATAATACAACCTACTGAGTCATTTAGCATTGTTCATATGTGTTTAGGGCTGACCTTTTGGGTGTGAGAATCTGTGAAAGATATTCCTTGGAGAATACTGATTCTCTGACTCATTTTCCCTCTCTCAGCAACCATTAATTACCTATTGCTCTGGTCTGCATCTAGGAACGGGGCCTTGTTTTGCTTTCTTTAAGACAAGGTCCTGCCATGTAGCCAAAAGCTTGCCTCAAACTTCCAGTCCTCTGACCGTGTCTACGAATGCTGGCATCCTAGGCAACCACCACCACATCAGTCCTTTTACAAAGCTCAGTAGGCTTCCCATGTCTCCCAGATCACCCTTGCCGTAGCACTACACTTACGCCCTTCTTATGGCTGCCAGTGTATTTCAGAACAAAACCGGATGGATCGCATTTCCCCTTAGAAAATCCAAAATAGAGTTCTTTAGAATGTACTCACTCGCTGTGTGCCTTGGCTCCTTTCTGTAGCTGTGGTTAAGAGGCTAGCCACTCCGTGAATGCAATGAGCCAAAGCTGTTCCCTCTGAAGTTACAGAAACCACCTTTTTAGGGGAGACAGACTATTTAACTAAACCAGTTCTCCACATTTGTAGCCCCCCTAGATCACGTCCCAGGGAGTCTGACGAGCAGCTAATTTCTTCCTACTCAGGACTATCTCCTGCTGTTTCCCATTCATTGTTACCACGGACCCACCCAGCAGGTTAGAATAAAGTATTGCCAGAAAATAATATGACTAGGTATTATTATTATTAATTCTTCCTCTATGCTTATGAGAGTCTCCCTAGAGAAGTCCATAATATAGTTAGAAGACAGTAACATGGGATATGCAAAAGAGGAATAGGAGGGATTGCTGCATAGTTCTCTCAGTGACTACACTCCCAGGACTCTCACTTTGAGCTGTATTTAAACTCACACATTGAGATTTTAAGGACAATTTCTAATAGTTGATCCCCAACAGGATTTGCTAACCATTTTTCCTACCTTAGACATAAATAATCAAGTGACAGGCCAGAGAAAGGAGGTTGGTGCCTACAGTCTCAGTATGGAAATTCCTGTGATTACATTTTTTCTGAAGAGAAGTTAATAATAAAATAACATTAATAATTAGCCTATTAGTCAATTACTGTTTTAAGGCAATTTTTTGTAATGCACTTAACTATGCTAGCATTGCTTTTATTTTCTATAGTCTCATTGTTTCTTTTTAAACAATTTGTAGAGCCCCTAGCTACTGTGATTATATCAATTCTTTTCCAAGATGGATATTATTAATAGCAGAGATGTCTTACACAAACATCTCCCCTGGGTTTTTCCTCCAGGGAAAAACCTGAGACCCTCACAGCCTCCCAGTTCTCCTCAGAGAGCTGGTGTGGGTAACATGATGGATGTTAGGGGATGGAGAAAAGTTAAAAGATTAAAAACAAATCCCCAAAGCAAACAATCTTGTGGAATTCCCTGTTCACCCTGAGCGTGAAGTTCAATGAGGGCTTTGGTGACATGTAAAATTAACAAAGACCTCCATGAAGCCAGCTGACAGGCTCCTTGGAAAATGCTATAGGTAGGGTCGCAGTGGTAAGTGTAGCAGAGATGTCCAGCCAGGATGAACAACCCTCAGTGTGGCTCGGGTGCCCTGAGCTTTAGAATTCTTTGTGATTTGCTTGTACGACAAACAACTGTCTGAATGATGAATTGGGGTTGAGTTTGTATTGTTGCTAAGAAAAGTAAAGTAAAACTTGTGGCCCTCTAAAATAGCTCTCTTGCCCTCGGCTCGCCTTTGGAGATTAGGGGAGTGACTTTCACTGCATCCACATCCATCCTCCCTCTTCCGCACGGGGATTTCCCAGAGGTCTGCATCTACCAGACTCGTTTCTGGGCACACCAGTCATAGGAGGTACAGAGTCACCCTGGTCATTTGCTACCTTGTGTGTCGTGTTTTTTGAATGCATGGTTACTTCAGCCATGGTTGTTCTCTTTTCTATCACATATTCTAATATGTATCATTTCTCATCCATGTCTCCTTCACATCTTGGATGAAATCCTGAGAAGAGCAACCTGGAAATCTCCAGTGACTAAAAAAAAAAATAGAGTTGTTTGGAAATATTTCAGCATAAAGGGGTCAGAAATACAGACATCCTCTAATGTCTATGCAGCATTGGCTCCAGGAACCCATCTCAAATATCAAATCCTGTGGACGTTCAAGTCCACAGCTGTTTATCCTTTTCACATAACCTATGAACATCATCCTATATACTTTAAATCATCTCTAGTTGATATTTGGTACAATGCAAATGACAGCTGCACTGTGTAGTTCAGGAAACAAGGACAAGAAAATTGTCTAAGCATATACAGTCCAAGGCAACACCTTTAAAGAAAAGCACTTTTGCAGCACGTAGGGTTGTTAGAGTCCACAGAGTTATAACTGCAGACATTGTCATGGAGAATAATTAAGAGGTCAGAGCAGAGGTAAAGATGAGATTATGAAGTGCATGATAATCAAGAATCTGGGAAATCCCGCTTGGAATAAGACCTGCATACTGAGCCTGAGACTCATAGCCAACCTTCCTCCAGCTACCTGGGTCATCTTGCTTTCTTTTGATTTTGTGAACTTACATGCTGGGTCAGCTCATAGGGCATATTGCTCTCCTCTTGAAATGTTCTTGTCCCAAGTACACATGGTCCCATTTCCATGACATTTAAGATGTTAGATTAAGGACCACCGAGACACTTCTTCCACACGGGTGTGATGGTTGAGAGAGACTCCCTCTCATTTCTGCCATCTCATTATCCCCTGGTCAGTTTATACTGACATGTGTCTTTCATCCACAGAAATACGATGACATGAGATTTCTTCGTCCTCAGTTCTGTTTGTGTCCAGCGGATCGGGGAATTTATCCCCTTATTCAATATCCAGAGTCCGTAAGAGTACAGAGCATGGCAGGCATGGGTCATCACTGAATGAAGAAAGATGAGCACCCATGGGAGAAATTAACAAACCAGAAAATCAACAAAAGAAATTATGTTAGCAAGAAAGAGTTAGCAGGCAAATACTATCTTACTATCTTATGTGGTAGCCAGAAGATAAACCTAGATACAGATTTATCTTTTTGTATTTCTGAAGAAATATAATTGCTATTATCCCATGATGGTACCAGGTGGGCAGTAAGCAAACTGAATGGATACATGGAGGTGGGTAGTCAATTAAGCACTCTAAGATCTCTGTTGTGACGTACACTTGGTTTCATTAAGAAAACTTTGTATTTTTTATTAAGGAAATTTTATGTCACACCTTAGGATATCCAGCAAACTCTTCTCTGGCTTTCCTGCCAGTTGTTTCCACGACAGCTCAACTGGGTCTTAATGTTCTTACAGTGAGTTTTGTAGTTTGCCAAGGTTAATGTCTCTTGTACACATGTTAGTTGGAGCTACTCAAATTTGGCCAATTCTGTTCTACTGATAGTCAATTTTTAAGGAGACAGTTATGCTATGAAAATAAATGATTCCATTTTTCAAAAGGCAGGCATGAGAGCTTCTGCCCTTATAAGTATAAAACACAGGTATAGTTCTGCTTTAATTCCCAATCTTACCTTGCTGGAGGACTGCTAATTTAGTAGTCGTGGTATTATGTGCCATCAATCATTACTAAAATCCTATAATTACCTATACTTAGTCTCATTTAAATATACCCTCAATATTTCTAGGGTCCTATCAAAAAGGTCAGTGCAGAATATTACTGTATTTATTCAAGCCTATTTTGAGCTGTTTAAGGCATGTACTTGAAAATTCCCTACTATTCCTTGCTATGGTTGCTTTTTTCCCTTTTCATCCATCTCTGTCTTTTTGCGTTTGCATGCTCATGCATCATAATACATTGGTGCAGAAAAGAGTAGTCTTTTTGTCCAAACTGGAGAACCATCTCACTAACGTGTATCTGTTATACTGTGTGTGCACAGGCTGTTACTGTATTCTACACTGGCTCTATTTGCTGGTGTTATATTACCAGACATATGACTGCTACATTGTTTAAAATTCTTGCCCAGGACTCACCTCAGCCATAAGGGGCAGGTTGGTTCTTAGCACACTTGCTGTCCGTTGTGACTGGATGGTAGGAGTAGCATTTGTGTTTTCTACCATGGCTTCACACTGCCACTGTCTCCTGTTTGCACAGACTCCCAAGTTTCCAGCATTACTCTAGCTTGCTTGATCCTTGACTCCCAAACTAGAGTCACAGAAATCTGATCTGACTCAAAACAAGAAGGATACTATTTAAGAAAGGTTCAGAAAGAGACTACTATTTTTCCAAGGGGGAAAAATGTAGTTATTTTTTTGTTAATATATAATTAAAGTAGTCATGCTCAACTTGCTATTTACAAGGGAACAAAAATTTTATAATCATATTTTCTTTAAACTTTTTAATCAATCTGTGGCTATATTTTTAGCTAATCTTATTTAACATTTAGGTTCCTCTGATGTTTCAAAGCAGACACTATTATACCTTTTTTTTTCCTTATGATTTAGGGTAATATGGAGCCCTGGCTGAGCTCAAGCTGGCTATACAGGTAAAGATGATCTCGTCCTAATCAACCTATTTGCACACACCAAGTACTAGGATGATAACATTTTCTAAGATGTGTGATTTTATGCAATGCTGTGAATCAAAGCCAGCAATGGTTTTGTACATGGAAGGCAAGCACTCTAACAGCTGAGCTACACACAAAACCCCTAGTTCTTTTTGAAGTAAGGATATTTAACTTCAAGGAGTTGAAATATCAGTAGTCATACATCTAGACAGTAGAACAGGAAAGACATAGCTAATTTAATTCTGAGCTCAGGTTTCTTTTGATATTGTGCATTACATTGGAATTAAAATTATTTCCCTTATCAATATTATTCTGTCTGGCTATACACCCCTATCTTTACTAAGCTTTGGGGATTCAGCTAGTTAGGTATGTAGAGAGAGGTAAAATTTATAAGGATAAAATAGTGAAATATCAATTAAAGAGCAAGAAAAGAAAGTAGAAGCATGTCCCAGAATGTTGACTATAGACTTGAAGCTTGGAGAATGAAGTTGGAGGTTCCAAGAGACAAAACAGTGTGATCATTGTCTCTTCCTGTGCATACATTGCACATGCATTCCTGTGGTACAGTCATTCTACAGGTCATGGTTTATTGACATATTGGGAACTGAGGATCCTAGGATGTACAAATGCATGGGTGTTTAATATTTCTTAGGTCACGAGCTTAGTCTATCACTACATACCTGCCTTCCTATTCTGAGACCATCCATTTATCTGTTTACAACCCATAGCCCAAAAAGCACTGTCTTACTTATTTTTCTATAGCTGCGGAGAGACAGCAAGGAAATTCATAAAAGGAAGCATTTAATTGGGGATTTGTCTACAGTTTCATCCCCTTAGTCTGTCATAGATAAAAGCAGGGTGGCAGGCAGGCAGACATGGTGCTAGAGCAATACCTAAAGGCTTACTTCTTATCTGCAAGATCGAGACAGAGAGGGAGTGACTAGACCTGATATGGGCTTTTGAAATATCAAATCCCACCCCAGTGACACATCCCCTTCCACAAGGCCACACCTCCTAATCCTTCCTAAACAGTTCCATCAAGTGGGAACCAAACATTCAAATATATGAACCTATGGGGGGGCAGGCTTGGAATTCTCATTCAAAGCACCATAAGGATCAACTTACTGTCTGTTGTCAGAAAATGAAGACATTAACAAAATTTTTCAAGCAAGGCTACCAAGGCTTTAACAGCACTGCTGTGTCAGAGAGGTGCTCCTAACCCAACAGCCATCAGGTCATGAGAGAACCCAGCCTATCTTCTTTCTATCCTGCACAAAGTCTGGGACAACAAAGAGATTCTCATATTGAGCTCCATTATAGCAATGCTTCTTTGTGAAGAGGAAAGAAGGGAAAGTAGTGAGGGGTGGCCAGAGAGGCCCTGCCCTACACATACAGCCTCTTTCAACAGCTTCTACTTCACATTTTCTGGAGTCAGACATTGGCTACCAACTTGATGGTAGCATGAGAAACCTGCCAATTTGCTGTACGACTCCTAAGCAGAATTGGGACCGTTTTAGATTTATTAATGCTGATCTCTTGTTGGACAGGGAGCCAAGAAGAAGTGTCAGCTCACATTTGTGTCTATTCCATGGCGAGATAAATGTATGTTATTCTTTTCTCACAGGGAATAGCATTTGGCCTGTGCTGCTGGAATTCAAATGAATAAGGGTGAATGATGCAGACAGTTCTGTCAACTGTACTTTAAGCTGTTTAAATGGTTCCTGCAAATTCCCACCTACAATGGGTAAGGTCAAAAGTCTCAAGAAGGTACCACCTCATTAAGGCTGAAATGCACCTGGCTCTGAGTCGCTCACAACCATGCCTGTTGCTCAAATTAGTCCTACAGACACCTAAGCACTCCATCTTTCCATCTCTCATTTGGTCCCATTAAGCACAGAGGGCAGTTAATAAAGGAAGAAAAATTAGTCTAACTAAATTAATTGATCTCTAGTAGAAGGGAGGCGAGCATTGCCATTCAGTCTATTTCAGAAAGAACAATGGGGCTTTTATTGTTCATAATGGCTAGTGCCCGCATTCTTATTTAATGCTCTTATAGTTTTCAGGTGTACTGTACCTGTGGGGAAGGAAATTCAAAAGTATTCTTTGGCTGTGGTTCTTTCAGGAGAAAAGAATGGAAACACGTATAAAAGAAAGGAAACATGCAAATCGACCCCATGAATACAACAAAGATAATTAATGGGTCATGAAATAATATTAGTGAACTTCGCATGGTGCCTTTCTCTGTAGCAATCTGTTGTCAGGGTGATTGACTTGTTAGCGAGGACTCAAAGAAGTGTGTGGTGCTCTCCAAATGTGCTATTGTTGGAAGGAAAGTTTCACTTTCCACATACATAGGAAGAGTCAACCCCATTTAGGATTGGAAGATACACAGAAATTATTTATTTCAATACTCTACCTGAAAGAAATGGAGGGTCATTAAACTGACCTTCCAGTTTGTGACAGTACTAAACACACCCTCCTGTCTTTAGGAAGCTGTTTCTCTTTCTGCTGGGCTACACAGCTGTTGTCCATGTTAGCAGGACTTCCATGTTAATTCTATTGGAGATTAAAAAATGTATTTTATGTCACAGGTTTCTCATACTATAGCAAACATAAATAACCTCTATGCCCCTCTACACACCAAGAGAGGGATTCATTACCAATTGCTCTAGGCTTCCATTATAACTTAAAGGGAAACTTAGTGTCCAGAGTCCTCAATGCCCAACAAATGAAAAAAGGTGGTTTCATATTCCTTTTATTATAACAAGAACACATTGAGGAGGCAGCAACCTGGCCTCCCCTAGCAATAGTCTATCTGCAGAAGGGAAGTCGTAGCATCTATGTAATCGTTTGAAGGGGGTATAGGTCAGGTGTTCCTGCCATTGGATCTGTGCAAAGCCTTCCTGAGACCAGTGTCTTATCCTGTAGGAATCCAAGCTGCAGACCATGCCAAAACCTGCTGCTGTCACAATCTGCTGGCAGCTCCACTCGAGGGCCTTTTCCTGACCAGATCCTTTACCAGGCAGTATCCTATTAGAAGCCACACTTGCCAGTGACTAATCGCAACACAGGCCACCAGCCAGCCTTGCATAGAGTCATCCGACATCACCCATGTGATCACTCTTATAGCACAGATTCTCTTGTCTACCGTGTGAGCACTTCCATTCCATGCCCCAAAAAGGAATGTATTCAATTTATCTGACACCGAAGATGACCACCTGGAAAGCTATGTACATGTACGGGAACCTCTTCCAAGAGCATGCATACCATGTGCTGACCTCTGCTTCTACAGAGATGCTGAGAAAAGAGACAAGAAAGAGCAGACCACGGCTGGAAAAGCTGTGACAGAAGCAATTTCAGGATGAACTGAAGTCACAGAATGATCTGAAAGTATACAGATGCCCCATGTGCCCACTCAGCAGGTCCACAAAGAAGTCTAAAATACCATCCAGTCACTGAACACTGGGCTTCAACCACTGTATAGTGAATATCAGAGACCACCACTGAATAAGCTTAAGCTGGCTTTCCATAAGCACCTAAGAAAAATAAAATAAGCTTGGTGCAAATTAAACATAAATCATTTGAAAAAGAAAATTGGTGTCTTCCATAAAAATTCACGCTCTCGAGATTCTGATTTTGGTGGTGTTTCCCAAAATCCCAGTTTCAAACTTGTTTTCAAACCCCCACAATGAGTGTAAAAGAGTTAAATCACGGACCCCACTTTGAGAAATACAATTTTACGTGGTGGGCTAAAACAATGATAAGCAGACTGAGAAGCAATGCCTTTAGCATTATATGAAATACAATTTAATTATCTCTCATTTTTAACCTCACTAATTGAGAAAAATATTTTTTATCTTTTCAATGAAGCTTATAATTAGAAAATATTTAAAGGGACTCCTATCTCCCTTACTTTCTCCTAGATTCAATGCTATTGACTCACACCTACCTTTTATTTCCGGAGACTATTCTGATACTGAAGAAGATAGAGATGCTGAAAATGATGACAAACCTAAGCCACTGTCTCTTTTTACCCGTATTTCTTGATTCTGATTTGTAGATTGTGTGAAAGCTGCTCAGAGACTAAAGTCATCCAGTGTAGATCTTCCATAAGTAAAGGAGACAAGACAGCAGCCCCTTAGGGTAACAACTCTGTTTTCCTTTTGAGTAAGCTGACAGATTGCAATTCTATATCCTCATTGTGTCCAACAAGATGTTTTGAATGTATATACACTGCAGAACAGTTAAATCTTTGCAGTTCACAAATGTGGTACCTCACATGTGAGCCAAGTAGAATAAGAACACTTGACAGCCATTTTCTTGGAATTAGCACTCTTTTTTTGAGACAGGCTCTCACTACATAACTCTGGCTGTCCTGGAACTTGCTCTGTAGACATTCCTGTTGCAAGGAGGAGAGAGGGCCTGCTTTTCATCCTGGCCTTCCTGCTAGCTTACACCCAAAATAATCACATAGAAACTGTATTCATTTAAATACTGGCTGGCCCATTATCTCTAGTCTCTTATTGGCTAACTCTCACATCTTGATTTAACCCATTTTTATTAATCTGTATATATCACCATGAGGTCATGGCTTACCAGGAAAGATTCAGCATGTCTGATTCTGGCAGCTCCATGGCAGTTTTCTCTGACTCTACTTCCTCCCAGAATTCAGTTCTGTCTTCTCTGTTTACCTAAGTTCTTCCCTATCAGGCCAAGCAGTTTCTTTATTAATTAACCAATGAAAGCAACACACAAACAGAAGGAACTCCTACACCATTTCCCCCTTTCTGTTTAAAAAGGAAAGGAAGGCTCACCAAACTGTTGATGGAAGACCAGGTACCTTCGTTTGTCCTGTCCACCTGGCTAGCTTGCATCCAAAATAATCACACAGAACCTGTATTCATTTAAACACTGCCTGGCACATTATCTCTAGACTCTTAATGGCTAACTCTCACATCTTGATTTAACCCATTTTTGTTAATCTGTGTATCACCACGAAGTCGTGGTTTACCAGGAAAGATTCAGCATGTCTGATTCTGGCAGCTCCATGGCAGTTCTCTC
>LOEQ01003017.1:168753-181058 GCA_001685075.1 Bramus lutescens | reverse complement strand
AGGAAGGAAGGAAGGAAGGAAGGAAGGAAGGAAGGAAGGAAGGAAGGGAAAAATCTAACCAAAAGCAAGAAAAGCACAACAACAACACCAGTATTACAGAATACATATGGAAAATGTACTTTATTTTTGGATCTTAGTCATTACAATTTAAAAGCTATGGATTCAGGTATCCATGAGTCAGCATTCCAAATAAGATATGACAAGTGGGAATTTTATGTTGGGAAGCCCATGAAACTGACAGAATATACAGCAAAGATAAAGAAACAGAATGGCTATCTCATACACCACCTGATAGGTCCCTTGAGCTTCTGGGATCAATGTCATTGTCCAGTAGCTCAGGTCCTTCCCAATGCCAGAGACTGAAGGATGGTGAAGAATGCAGGAACCCAAGATAATCCTCCAGGCAGCTGTTGGAGTTGTGAATAAGCCTCATTTGCTAATGGATTCCTGACTCATTTTGAAAGGCTCTTCCAGCGCTGCTTCTATGGTAGATTTCTTCTTATTTCCCCACAAATTGTCACCAAATCTCCCCCTTTACTGTGCTTTCCTTTGTCTCAGGTCTGCCATTAACACTGCAGTCCTTAGGATAACATATGATGACCTGTGTTTGTGGTGTCCTATTAGGCTACTGAAGGCAATTACACAGCCTCTGGATAAGCCTGTGAGCTATTTGTGTGTCTATCCAGATAATTTTATTTAGAAACCCCTGGCAAACAAATGAGAACCCCCTAGAGCCCAAACCATATTTCAGGAGGTTTCCTCACTGCCAGTGGCCAGTGCTGAAATTGGTCTACCCTAGTCTGCCTTGTTGAAGGTGTCCCGTCTTCAATATCCTTATAACAACTCTGTCTTCTGCTTACTATCTGTGTCTAGCCTGGGCTCACCGTGGTGTTCTCTCTCTCTCTCTCTCTCTGTCTCTCTGTCTCTCTCTCTCTCTCTCTCTCTCTCTCTCAACACACACACACACACAGAGCTGAATAATAGCCTTTTTATTATTCCTTTCTTGGAATGTTATGTTATGTTAGTTATACATCTTTACAAAATGAGCAGCTAAACATCTCTCTATCTGTGTACTGACCCCATCTTCGCTGAAGTGGGAGGATGCAGAATATCACTTGCCTCATACCACTACACTCCCTTAGTCCAAGTTTACTTACCATACAGTGAGTGTGCCCTCTTCCATACAGAAATATTCCCTTAGACAATGAATAGTCCGGATGCAAACCTCGCATAGACTCAGTTTTCACGCTTACACTTCCCATGCAGTATCTGATTTGATCTTACAAACTCTATGATGTAACTATGTTACTATAAGAATTAGGGATCTCTGCAGTTAAAATGATTTGACCAGGTTTTCTCCCTTGGCAAATGGCAGAATTGCCCTCAAGTCAGCACTGTCTGACATAAAAGTCCAAACTCAAGTGCTCTTTTGCTTTTGTTTCCTTTGAAATCTCATGGTTAAATTACTCTCATAAGACGAGATCTCATGCTCAGGATACATTGTTTTCATACTAAACATGTTGGTTTAAAGACTTTAGGTCTTTCTTAAGAGGCACTAAAATATTATATGATTTTTGGAGAATAATTTACTCTTCCAGGATGAGTAACCCCATAGGAATCACTGACTCAAGGTGACAGATGTGACCATCCAAAACTGTTCAGCCTTCTTACCATGTAGGCATAGTAACTAAACCCAGTGAACCTTCAACACAGCATGAATGAAATAGAGATCACACTCATCATGGTCCACTACACACTTGAGAACATTCACTTCCTGGGAGGTGCAGATGTGTATTTTCAGGCATCCTGTGAACCCTGTCCTATGAACAGGTTGGTGATAGCGAGAGTCCTACTTCTACAATTTAAAACAGAAATGGATACAACTTTGGAAAGGTAGGTTTGGTCCCATTCAAGCAATCTATAAGATATTTCTCCATTCACTTCTGTTCCAAAGATACTGACATTCTGAAACGCATCATCCTTGAGGCAGCTAGATTCCGCAGACACCTCTACTTCTCTAGAGCCAAAAGTGTCCTCAGAAAGATGAGGAAGAAGACACGTAGGTGACAGGCAGCAGAAAGGATGAACTGTTAGGATTGTTTTCTGACTGTCCACAACTTCAGAGGCTAGGTTCTGGAAGTTTTGTAATTAGAAGGACATCTAGACACTAAGGAAAGAAATTTCTGATATCCATACTTAAGAAATTAAAAGTTTAAAGTTATACTACAGACAACTATAAGAAGAATATTTTCTCTTGCCGTAAAATAGCACTCACCCATCTAAATTTGTTCAGAACATACTTTAATTACAATTATTCTTGTAGCCCAATAGTATGATGGTTAAAGAAATGTTCTAGTGTTGTTAAAATAAGGTAATAATGTGCCACCCAAGTAACATGAAAAATGATTATTTCCAAATAATAGCTCCAAAATGTCTTCTAGTTAACATGAAAGATAAAACATATTCTCGATTTGCAATACATGTTATTTCTACTTATAATTTTTTATATGGAGAACAACATCAAAATTTCAGAAAGAATATATTTATACTAAAATCAGTCTTCATGTAAGTAAAGAGGAAATGATGAGTCAGCAAAAAATGCCAGGTGCAAATACAGACCTTTAGGCTAATTATCTGTAGCCTTTTACTAAAAGCTTAGCATATTTCTCAATATAGACCTTCACATCTCAAATACACCTAATATATGTTTTCATTTAATTTTATGAGTTATCTAGAGAACTGTATAGACTATTTCTACATGTTTTTCCCCTCTTCTTTGGATAAAGGCTCATTATAATGACCAGAGTGTGTGCTTTTTTGCCCTAAAATATTGTTGCAGATCAGTATTTTTAATTGAGATGATAATCATAGGAGGTGAGTGTTCTGTATTCACCTGTAGTTTCTTACATATAAACTAGAATGATCTTCCAGATCACCCAATATTCATCCCCATCCAAATGCCAAGTTTTAACAAGTTTTAATCCTCTCCTCATATACATTCCCTCTGCCCTTCTCTCCCACTCCTCTTCACCTTTCTATCTACCTCTACAACACAGGTTCCTGGTTTTGTTATACATTTCTTGATTTCAGAGTTCTAAAGCCGAATTCTGCAGAAGGCTGCTTCTCTGAGCTGTTGAATAGCACAATCAGTCCTTGACCATGTGTGCAGCTGCACAGTTAGCGTCAGCTTCCATCCTGTTCTGCTGCTCCCACTTCCAGCTTGCTTCCTCTTCGCCATAGTCAACCAGCAAGTGACAATGCTTCTGCCCCACACTTTGGTTACAAAGAACTCTGCCATGCCTTCCCCCTTCTCATATATTTAAAATCCCACTGGAACCACAAGCTAAGTCCTTTCTCCCTTTAGTTGCTTCTGTGAGGTGTTTTGTTGCGATGGTAAGACACGGATGGAGTACTTCACAGTGGAAAAAATAATTACATCTTGAAATTTTCACACAAATGGGTGGATCTAGAAAATACCATATTGAGTGAGGTAACTCAGACCCAGAAAAACAAATACAGTATGTACTCACTCATAAGTGGCTTCTAGACATAAAGAAAAGCCACCCTACAATTCACAACCCTGGAGAACCTAGCCAACAAACAGGATCCTTTTAGAAACATACATGGATCTAATCTACATGGAAAGTAGCACAAGACAAGCTCTCCTGAGTAAATTGGGAGTGTACAATTTATGGGAGAGGGTAGAAGGAAAGAGAGGAGGAGGGGAGGGGAGCCAAGACAAATATATAGGTCAATAAAAAAAATTGAAAAAAAAAGGAATGAACCAGACTACCATGTCACATCCCCCCATCCTCCACCAACCAAACTCATCTCATTTTCCTTCTCAACAACTATATGGGTTCCTTGTTGTATGCAAAATACAAACCCAAACTTTTATTATTTTAAATAGCCTCAGGAAGTATAGGCAGGGCAACGAGAACAGGGGAATTCTGGGAAGAAAAGCTGAGTCTGCAGTCATCACCCAGACACAGAGGAAGCAAGATGAGAATGCTTCACTGATAGAGGTACCATACCTCGTGGCTAACACAGGCAAGAATTATGGGTTACTGTAAGATGTAAGAATTAGTTAATAAGAAGCCTGAGCTAATAGGTCAATAGTTTATAATTAATGTAGGCCTCTGTATGTTTCTTTGGGACTGAACAACTATGGGACTGGGTGGAACAGAAACCTGAGTCAACAAATGGCACCAACATGGACAGCTAAATCCACTTAAAACATGAGAGAGTTTGAGAAGTAATTCTAGACAGAAAAGAACAGTAGTAAGCACGGCTTCTTGGTAGCAGCATTTTCTAAGATGGGCTCTGTTTGCTAAAGGCAAATGTTTCTCATTTAAGAGATTTCCTGACTCAGCTTTAGATGCAAAACCCTTGCAGTTGTTTCAAAAGTACTTGCCATCAAACACTTAAATGGTATATAGCTGACTGTATGCTTTTTGGTGGTGGCAGGGACCTTGAATCTCTATGGAGTTGTGGCAATAAACATGGCTCCAGCCCGCGCCTCTGCCACAAGGCTAGACTCTCAGAAAACTAAGGAATGGGGTGGATCCAGGTGTCAAAGTCAAGGCTGTAATCCTAACCATATTACTTAGCAAATTAAAGATTCATGTAGTTAGAAAAAGAGAGATATACAGTAAAGATAGATTCAGAAGAAAAAAAACCTCTAAATGTTTTAGAGTGTGTTTACAAATATATGTAAGCTTGGTAGAGAAAAGAAAAAGGATAAAGTCCTTAAAATAAAAAAAGAAATAGAGTATTTGGGTGTGGTGGCACACACCTTTAATCCCAACCTTTGGGAGGTAGAGGCAGGCAGATCTCTGTGAGTTCAGGGGCAGCCTGGTCTACAGAGTGAATTCCAGGACAGCCAAAGGTATACAGAGAGACTCTGTCTCAAAAAACCCAAAATTAAAAAAAATTAAAAGTAGGGTTTAAAATAAAACCACATAAATATGGAAAGTACAAAGAGGGTCTGGATACTGTATGTTAGTGTGTTGTCTTTAAATTCTTTGGTGGCTGGAGAAGGAACAATAGCTGTTAAAAGACATTTGATTATAAATGCTGCTGGATTAATCCAACATATATATTTTGAAAATGACTAGACTTCAAAATTTAAGTCAAAACATATATTACATTGAAGAAGAGGTTTTGCTTTTGTTTCCACAGGAAATGGGAGGCTTGGGATTCATTCTGGGCTAAGAAAAATCAGGTTTAATCAAGAAAGACCCCTGAGAACTCTCCAATAGGAGCAGATGGCCCAGATATCTGAGTTCTACATCTAGAACAGTTTCAAAACCACTGGCTGAGACAATCAAGCCTCACAGAATACTCCAGTCAAGACAATCATAATTCTAAATTTCCATAAGATTATTAGTGCCCCCAATCAGCAGGAAGTAGCCTGGCAAACTACACCCACATTCCACTCAAAAAAATGGACTATGAATGTTTTTCTTTGTTTAGAGTGTTGGTTACAAATTGTTATGGATAATGGTCAGGAAGAAAGCTAAACAAAGGAGAATAGATTCATAGTTCATCTTTTGGGAAAAAGGGGGGGTGCTGTGGGACAATGATCTTGTACCTTGTAAATATTTATCAGTTGTATTTTAGTAAAATACATATTGGCCAGTAGCCAGGAAGGAAGTATAGGTGGGGCAACCAGGCAGGAAGTAGAGGTGGGGTGAGGAGAACAGGAGAATTCTGGGAAGAAGAAAGGCTGAGTCTGCAGTCATCACCCAGACACAGAAGAAGCAAGATGAGAATGCTTCACTGACAGAGGTACCACACCTCGTGGCTAACATAGACAAGAATTATGGGCTACTGTAAAATGTAAAAATTAGTTAATAAGAAACCTGAGCTAATAGGCCAAGCAGTTTATAATTAATGTAGACATCTGTGTGTTTCTTTGGGACTGAACGATTGTGGGACTGGGCAGGACAGAAACCTCAGTCAACCATTATATCCTTAGTCTTCAAAATAACTCAATACTATTATGTTATGTTATTCATAATTTCAAAATACCCCCTTAGCTTGTGTCTTAATGTTTTTGCTTTTGCTGATCTCCAAATGGCAGCTCTTTATTATAATTCATCTCTCTTCAAAACCCAATTCACTAGCCACCACACCTTTAGATTGAATAACCCCAGGTCAGAAATAATTGTCTCTTAATTTGAATGCCTACAGTTTATTTGTACATAGGCTTAAACCTTATTGTTTTCTTTCTGTACTACCTCAAAAGTCAGCTGAAGGGATTTTAACAGGGCATGCTAATGGGATTAGAGAGACCTGGGCTATAGTTACAGGTTTACCATCACTGCTGTGTGACCTTGGGCAGCTATTTCCTTTAAATTGTCCCAGTCTCTTCTCATCAGCTCAAAACTGTGGAGAATAATAGCTACTCCATATAAGTATCATGTGGATTAGCAAAAACTTTATGTTTATAAATACCTGCTATCATTTAGATAACTGATGTCATAAAGAATTATTTTTCTCTAGGTGGTTTTCATTCAATAAACTCTCCTGTTATTTCTCTCTGAAGAAATAAAGAGCTGCAGTTTAGAAAATCTGAGGCAACAACTCAGTATCAACAGTAACAAAACAGCGTGAATTTTGCAGGTGAACAGTTGGGATAGTTCCACAGAATGCTTACTTAGCCTTCACTCAGTGAGAAGATCACATGAAACATCTTTTAGGACACTGAGGATGGCAAGCAAGGTGCCTCTCAGTATAGACCATTACAATCACCACACAATTTTGTGCGTATCTGTTTACTCTGCCACCCCGCACTCTAGATTATACGTTTCTCACAATCTAAGTGCTGAAGAATATGATTTTATTCATTCCTGAGTAACGTTGATGCTTAAATGGAGTGTGTTACAGAGTTAATAATGTTCAATTGAGTTGAATTAAGTTTAACTGAATTGAAACTAATCAGACCTACGCCAAGTAAATGTGTGCATCAAAGAGAGAAAATTTGCTATTTAAGATTCACTTCTTTGCCCTCCATCTATGCCTTGACTTCCTGCTCTGTTTACATTAGCAGCAAACTCTCAGCACCTCCCTTTCTTTTCCTTCCACTAGCTTCCATCTGTTGCTTCTGCTACATTACATCCTTCCCAGGATGCATTGCCACCCCTAATCATTTCACTATGGTATGCCCCGACTGGGTGATGGACATGTTATTTGTATAATCGTGTTTCTTGGCAGCGAAGTGTAAACTGGGAAGTGGGCGTGTTCATTATTCATGTTTGTCATTCTCTTGGAGCTGCAAACACTTTTCTCATTCTGACTGTTCTTTGCCTCCTCAATTTGTCTTCTTTGTGCTCATCTCTCTTCAAAAACTGCCAGACTCCAGTTATAATTGCTTGGATTTGTAGCAGATTAGTTGGTCTTTCCAGTGTCGAGGTAACTTTAGAGGAAAGGGTAAATATGCAGAGACCTTGGGACCAACAGACGTTCAACTGTTTTCCTCTGCTCCCACCACCTCATAACACTAGACACGTCCCCAAATGAGGCTGCTGCATGTTTGCTGACCTGTTATCCATCCTCTGAAAGCAATCACTGATCTCATCCATCTGCTCTGTCACTGCATCATCGTCTGTTCCCCAGTAAAGTCGGAAAGACTGAAACCAGGGGTAATTGTAATCCTGTTATCAATAGTAGCCCTTTCATAGCAAATTATATTCAACAAATTGTTTCTACCAGTTTGAAAAATGGATGCTAATAGCAGGACTCTTTGAATCATTTCTCTTACCTCAGCGTCTAGGGGTCAAGTGGAAGCCTAACAGGCACGCAGAATTCTGATGCCAAGTTCTTGTGGACACACACCACCTTGGCTTAGATAATTCCTCATTTGTTTCGAGTAAACCATAGCTCTAGCACTATTCCTATGTATGACATTAGCCTTACACTCACTAGCTTAACAAAGCACTTACATCATACTTTCTGGATGTTGGGAAAGATTAATGACAAACCAAATGTGCCTGAACTGAGAGAATTCCTTGAACTTGGGTTTTCAGTATAACATTCAGGCATTCAATCAAATCACATCAGCTTGATCACCTTGGGTGATGTGCCATATGGAAGCCAGGTATCAAGAGGCTCTACAGTCTTCTAACAGGGGCCACAGGATCTGCTTCTAACATGGCACATTTAAATGGCAATCGGTTGGATGTCTTAGTTCCTTGTCACAGGATCTTCATGTGTGTGCTGCTTGAATAACTTCACAGTTTGGAAATACAGTTCATCCAGATGAAGCCACAAGAAATGCATTGGTAAGGAAGGAAGAGTAGACTCTTTTCCATGACTGAGTTCCCAAAGTACTTGACTATTGCTTTTGTTGTTTTCTGTTGCAAGATACTTTCTCAGTCAAGTCACAGAAGATGAAAATGAGAATGTATCCATGGAAAGAAAGAGAAGAGTATCAAAGAATGTTAAGTACATTTCAAACTACCATGACTTTGGATGTCCCCTTCAGACTGAAAATCATGCTGGAAGATGATTTAATGGCAATTCCTCCCTCCTAAACTGACATAATTTCAAGTTAGAAAAAGTAATCTCCTCTCGACTTTGCTTTGGGTGGTTGCAATATTGCTGACCTTTCTGACTTCCAGAATTCTATTTTTTGTGGCTATAATAAAATAGGGTAAACTTTAACGCAATTTTACTCAATAGAAGTTCATTTCTAGGGTAAATGTCATAGGTTTATCTCACAGATGAGGATAAACTGAAATTTTGGCAAGTTCACAGCTAATGGGACCAAAGTGGCCAGTGAAACAGAACATGGCCGTCCACCTTTAGTTTTCGTTTTCATTTTGTTTTTCTATAGAGTCACGGCTCAACAGGGCCTGGAAGCCAAACTTTAACAGAATGCTTATGTGATCTTAGGCAGAGATCTTCTCTGGGCACTTGGTGTATGAATGAAATGAAAGCAAATGATAAAAAGTTCCTCAGGGTTCTGTTCCGTGTGTAATCCTGGACAATTTTCTCAGCCGTTAAGAAAGACTCTAAAGTAAATGGACCAAGTGGTTCCCTATTTCCAATGGACTCTTGAAGAGTCAGTACATACCCAGTCCATTGATGACCTAGCATGACACCCTAGTCACACTTCAGGGCAAACCAAAGGTCAGAGAGATTATCCATGAATTGGAAAAGTAACCTACCAACAAAGCGTATGGATCTACTGACATATTCCCCATGCAACTGATCATCTCTGTGAACCAAAAGTTCATGAGTAATGTTACATGTTATATGTTATGTAGAATTTGCTAGCCAAATCTTGAAGTCTACAAAAGGCATGCTATATATAGTCCCTTGTATCTGTTAGGCCTTGTCCAAATTTGTATATTAAACACACCAACTTTCCTTAACAGCACTTACAGCTAGCTTGTATGCTGCAATTATTTTAAATTTCTTTCTCTACATTGATTTCCCTTCTCTTTTGTGTTTACAAAAAGCTAATTAATTTAATACTGTCAAATGCAGTTAGCTGATATTTTTGCTCTAAGTGATTTTTTTCTAAAAGTGCAATGATTTCTTCCTTCTAATTAAAAACAAAGTTGCTCATATATGAGATATTAATAAATAGTTCAAAATGATGTCCTAAAATCTAAAGTTTCAAATATTCATAATATAAATTTACACCATTTTAGTAAGTTCACTCATTTGATAAAAAAAAAATGCTTCCCTGCGTTGCTAATCTTCATGCACATTCAGAACTAGAGAGGCAAGTATTTCATCCTTCCCACTTAAACATGTTCAGAGAGTTTTGGATATCTCCAGTGGCACCCTCTCTAGAGTTGAAAGGGTGGGCATATTTGGGATTCTCTCTTGAATATGAACTCTTCTGGATTTTGGTTACTCTGTAAAGTGCTATCTATTAAAATTTATATCTTACACATAAACCCAACCTCCATAAATCCAAAGGAACATAAATTTTCTCAATGCAGATAAAGAACCAATAACTTTAAGAATATTATTGTAGATGGAGTAGCATGAGCTAACACTTAGTGACAGAACATGACATGTTTTATCAAATAACAAAGAAATTCAGAAAAGTGAAAGCTACCCAAGGTATAAAATGTTCCCAAACTCTACTCTCTCCTTGTGGCATGACATTACTGGCAATATACAGTGATCTAGTTTTTTGCCATAATTATAATTCCAAGTGCTTATAAAGGTATCTTCAATACCCTTGATAGGTTCTAGGGACAATGTGATGATATTTAGCTTATATGAATTCAAATGTGCAAGGTCATATTAAAAAAATAACAGGATGTTTAGATGCAAAACACAAGCTAGCTGCTTATCTAACACAAAATTCAAACAAAATTGTCTGTCAACACAAGATAGAAAATTGACCTGTGTTGAATTCACCATGACAATGCAACATGCCTAAGCTCAAATAGTTCATTCTTTATATAGAATTGGGGGGAGGAACTTAGAGAAACTATGTCCACTTGAAGTTTCCATTATATTTTAGGATTTTGGATCAAATTCAAAAAAGAAAGAATACATGGTAAACAAGGTGATGGACGAAAGTCTCCAAATGCAGTGTTTGTCTTCCGAGGAAAAATGCTGGAATCTAGGCGAGAAATGAATTTTGGCAACATAAACAGCAGAGGGAACTCAGGTACCCAGGTGGGTGATGGAATGGTGGCTATCATTCTAGCTAGAAGTACAGAAACAAAGATGTGACACTGACTTAAGAACAATGGTCCACAGATACATGGTCGTCTTCTGACATTGAGGTAGATGTGCAGATGTAATCAGCCAGCTTCCTTTTTATTAGATAGAGTACCAGAAAGGAACCATGTTGAGTTAGACCAGAGGCTTCAAAAGGATCCTACACAGATCAAAGAGATCTGTTTTCAAAGGTTTTCCAATAAGGTACCTTACACACTTGTCTCCTGTCTGCACCCACTTCTATTGAATTCCCTCTCACTTTCTTGGAAAGGCAATCATTTTATTAAGAGATTAACTGCTTCTTTTCTTCTCACACTTTATCCTTCCACAGCATGGATTTTCATTGCCAATTCTCACTGCGTGAAATCAAGAAAGAAAAAAGGAGAGAGAGAGAAAGGAGTCCGACCTTGGTAGAGTTGTTAGGAGAAAGTTTCAGTGATTCTGTGCAAGATGTTGTCACCAGGACTAAACCACATTAGATAATCCATGGGCTCCACAAATCAGGAGTTTCTGTTTGACTTCTATTTAAAGATACGGATATGGCAAGGCAGAAAAGGTATGTATGGTTACATGCCTTAGTTCTTAGTGATGGGTTGATGGTTTATTGCTACTAACTTGTCTCCTGACAAAAACCTTGACTTGGTGAGCATGTCTTAATGATGGCAGAAGCTTGAGGCAGCTGGCTGCATCGCATCTGTAGTCAATCAGGAAGCAGAGCGCAATGACTGCCAAGCTCACTTTCTCTTGTAAGGGCCCAGCCAACTGAATGGTATGGCCTACAATTAAGGTAGGACTTCCCACCTAATTAAAGGTGGTGGGCAGACATGGGAGGTTTAGGAGGAAAGAGGGGAAGGTGATGTAACTGGATTTTAATTAAAATAAAAAATAACATATGATTTAAATTGAAGTGACAAAGAGATAAAAAAACAAATGCTGGCTTTTGAAAGGTCGTAGTGTGTTCTCCAGTTAGACCATCACTAAGTTCCTTTACCCACCAGTTGTTCAGTGCCCAGGATCTGTGAATACATCACCAAATCCATTCAGGTGTGCCTGTGGTTACTGGGGGGAAACCAGCTTAAAGGCCCTCTGGAAGAGTAGATAAAGCCACAGATCAATCAGAGAAGGGTATTTGTGGTGCCAGGCAAAGAGATGTTGTTCTTGTGGCATTATACAGTGTTCCCTATAAACAGTAATGGTGTTTGAATTGAGGAAAGGGAAAATCTTAATTATCAGACTATTGACAAATAAAGTAGCAGGAGTGATTTCTCTCCTCTGTGTTCTGGGGTTTTCCACTTCATATTAATCCTAACCCTTAGGAAGGATGGGACCAGTGGCAGAACAATGGTAGTTCTATGTTCACTGCTACTGTTCCTACAATGTACTAACACCTTAGTAAGTGTTTCATATGCATCATCTCAGTTACTTCTAAGTACTCTATGGAGAGAGCACTTTGGAAAAAATCTGAGGTTTGAAGAAACAATCCAAGGTTATATGTCAATAAATTCTGAATGCAGGCTCCAAACCAAATTCTACCTGACTCCAGAAAAGTGTTGCGAGAGCTCCTTCCGCTCCTTCAGCCAATAGCCGCTAAGATACCAGCCCATTGGGGC
>LOEQ01003017.1:136344-168229 GCA_001685075.1 Bramus lutescens | reverse complement strand
CTACCACAGTGCAGGGAGAGAAAGCCATTAATAATCATTAGCATGAGGCTACAGGTGCTATAGCAGATGTTGCCTGGCAGGAAAATTGGCAGCATCTGAAAACACAAACCAGGAAGTAATTTTCATCATGGGACAAGTCCCAAAAGATGTCCAATCTAATTCAGAATGTGTTCATTCTTCTAGCCTTCAGATGATGGGAACTTCACCTAGTGTGACTTTCCCAGGCAGTAGATGTCCCATATCTGTTACTTATGTGTCCCCCACAATCTCCAATCCCATTGAAGTATATTAGTACATTTTTATTTGTTTTCCACCCGCTTTATTATAAGATCATAGAGAAAACGGAACATCTTCCCTTTAATTTTGTGCCTCTAGCACTCAGAACGTGACCTGTGCTTATTATAAGATAAATGAGAGTATAAATGAAGAAGTGAGCCATCAGGTTAGTGGACTGGATGTGAACAATGGAAGCCTGGAAGAAACATTTCTTCACTCAATCTTCACCCTTGAATCTGACACCCTCAAAAATGACCTGGGTAGCACTCTACTTTCAGAAGAGTGTCACCTTGTCTTTGAAAATAATTCACCACTTTGCAGCGTGGCTGCAAAGCCACAATCTTGTTTAATCATCAAACCAGTTGTGTGTGTGTGTGAGAGAGAGTGAGAGAGAGAGATGGAAAACATGTGATCACCAATTTTGAAAGCAGATCACAGAGAACAAATGACTGTCCTGACATAGTGCAGTAAGTACTAGCATCAGATTTTAATCAGACTTTCATATGGACCCAATGGAGGTTCTTCCTCCACCACATTACACTCTTAGCCACCATTACTCCCCTCCAACTCGGGAAGCTGCCATCTCTTACAGTGACACTCCTCACTATGACTGCAGCCTGGAAGAGCTGAACAGAGATCATTGCAATATGAGCACAAAGCTCTTAAACTTCCCTACCTACTCTAGGTTCCTCTCACCCTAAAGTGGGTGACCAGAGAGCTGTGTTTAGGACAAAGAAGTAATATGTACCCCGGGAGACAGGAAGCTCCCTGTAGGAGCAGGATGGTATTTTTCCAGTCTGCGGAGCTAACAGCCTATCACTAAACTAAAGCTTGAAGGTACCTGATGCAGCAATGTTTGTTCTTGGTTGGCAACTTGACCTCATATGGAATTAAATCCAAAGAGCTGGGTACACCTGTGAGGGATTTTTCTTAATTAAATCATTTGAAGTGAGAAGACCCACCTTTAAATCTTTTGAGGTGAGAAAAATCCATCTTTAATCTTGGTCACATTTCCTGGTTTATATACAGGAAGGAAACTCTTGCTCTTCGTCTGCATGCCCTTACTCTCACTGGCAAGGTCATACTTTGACTACCATTAGAGTCTATTTCAGTCGTTCTCAACCTCGAGGTCATGACCCCTTTGGGAATCAAATAACACTTTCACAAGGATAACCTAAGACCACCAGAAAACACAGATATTTACATTACGATTCATAACAGGAGCAAAATAGCAGCTATGGAGTAGCAACAAAAATAATTTTATGGTTGGCATCGCCACAACATGGGGAGCTGTATTAAAGAGTTACAGCATTAGGACAGTTGAGAACCATGATCTACTTCTTTGAGACTGTGGCATGTACTTAAGGCCAGCTGAGACACCCAGTCACACAGACTGAATGAGTTACTGGATTCTTGGACTTTCCATCGATAAACAGCTATTGTTGGACTAGCTGAACCACAACCTGTAAGCTACTCTAATAAATCCCCTTTATACACACACATATAAATATTAAATGTATTTATATATACATACATACATTTATTCTCTCAGTTCTATTCCTCTACAGAATCCTGACTAATATGGATACTTAGCTAAACCATGCCACTGCACTTAGTCACATAATCTACAGGATAGACAATTACATACAGTACCAACTACTTAATATAATCATGCTAGATGGCTGGCTTCCTCATTTAGGTATCTATTATACTGTATATCTTTTCATTAGTTTAGAACATACTCTTAATTAAATATTCACTGTAAAAAATATGAAGGAATGAGTAAGACAGCCAGGAAGGATACTACATAATCTACAATGAGAAAAGTGACAACAGAGGAACAGAGAACTACAGAGACCAGCTCGATAAAAAGCTGAGTTCCTCCCTAAGCTACGGGGCAAATATATATTGTAATGATTCTCCCAGTCCTTTGTCAAAGTGACCTATGGCCACTTAGTTGAGTTAGAGTTAAACTCGCATTGGACTCTTGGCCTCTGAAGTAAGATTTATTGAGTGTGGAGTGATCACATATAATCTTCCCAAACTGAGCTCCTCACTCATGTCTCAGATCATAAATTACAAACAGTGTTGCATCCTGGGGAAAATGTCAGGCTAGTTGCCTTCTTACATATTTAAAGGATGTAGCAAAGGCACTCCATATAGCTGAAATTAATTCTCACATCACCCCTTACAGAAACTGGGCTGTTGCTGAAGGACTGACCCCTACAGCGAACTCCCTTTAGCCTTATCATAGCCACCACGTAGGTCAAGCTGCTGTCAAAGCAAATTAGTTTGGAATGCAGTGAGTGATCAGCAGCCAGGATTTGATAAAGGTTTTCTTTCCATGTGGGTCACTAAAGGAGAGTCAAAACAGACCACCTGTGGATAGATGCCACGATTTTGCCATCACACTGTGCTATGACGCACCTGCTGTGCAAAAGGCAATAATAACACACAGGAGGTGCGTGACTAAGGATAAGGCAGAGGTCTCGTAGATCTGTCACCTGAGTGACAGAAGCAGCTGAAAGGAAAAGACAGGAACATAGCAAAAGAACAAAAGAGGACCTTTATCTTACACCCTGCACCAAAATCAACCCAAAATGGATTAAAAACTTAAATCTGAGACCCAAAACCAAAAATTTCTAGAAGAAAACAGGAAAAAAACAATTGGCATTGGCCTTAACAATGAGTTCTTAGATACAGCATCAAAAGTACAAGCAATAAAAGAAAAAATCGATCATCAGGATTACATCCACATAACAGACCTTTGGAAAGCAAAGACAATTGACAGATTAAAAAGACAACCTTCAGAATAAGAGGAAAATTTGAAAACCAGAATCCAATACGACATTATGTGTATAATCAACCAGAAATTTCTACAACTCAAAAGTAAAAATAAAACCTCTTAGGATATTTCTTGAAATAGCCTACAGCTGTATGACACAATGTTTTCAATGATTTGGGTGTGGTTTGTCCCCCAGATGTCATGAGTTAGGTAGTGGCTCCCACTGTGGTACTGTTAGGGGATGGTGGGACATTTAAGAGCTGCACCTAACAGAAAACTTCCTTGGGATGTCCTTTACCTTTAAGAAAAGAAAGGACTCTGTTGTCTGAGACAGCATGATGAGCCTGAAGATATGATGATATACGTAAATAAGCCAGACATAAAATAGCGGTACTACACAATATTGCATGCATTACTCTGTTACTTTCTATCACTATGACAAAAATACTTTTGGTAATAAACTTATAAGAAAACATTTTACTTTGGCTTACAGGTTCAGGGGAATGCAATTCAGTTCAGTTGGAGGCACTGTCACAGAGTTTAGGGAAGCATTTTAGAACCCCTGGTTGATTTTCATGAGAGCTTATTATTAAGCAGCAAGCCCCACCACCCTCCTTGTTGGACTTTCTGTTGGTTAATATCTCTTCCTTTTGTGTGTGCCCCCACCATGGTGAGTCTACCCACTGGGTAATGATGTAGCCACAGAGGTCCTAGCATGAGTATGATATCTGTTAATATAAGTATTAATACTAATACCTATGTTATCATAAGGATTGTATTAGATACATATTAGTATTAATTTAAGCATTATATTAGTTATTTAGGTGAGTATAAGTATTAAATATAACATACTAAGGCTAATACAAGTATAATGTCATGTTGTTTGGATTTTCAGCCTCCCAAATTGTAATCTAAATAAAACTCCCTTCATTAGTACTCAGCCCAAGGTATTTCATTCTAACAACCAAGAACTAATACAGTGCTCAGTGTCACTTATCATTAAGGAAATCAAAAATCATAAGGAGAAATTGCTCACACCTATTAGGATGGACACTATCCAAAAGTAAACAATAAATATTGATGAGAGTGTATATAAAAAGAAACCCTTGGGTATTCGTTGGTATGAATTTGATTTGGTACAGTCACTCTGTGAATCCCTGTGGAGGTGCCTCAAGAAACTTAAATTTCATCTCTCAAAAAATACCCACCAGGTAAAGGTGGTGGACACCTTTAATCCCAGTTCTTGGGAGGCAGAGGCAGGTGGACCTCTGTGAGTTTGAGGCCAATTTGATCTACAGAGTGAATTCTAGCACAACCATGGCTTACACACACAAAAAAAAAACCCTGTCTTGAGAAACAACAACAACAAAAATGCTCAAAAGAATTGAAATCAAGAACTCAAAGGGACATTGGCTCATTCAAGTTAATTGCAGCATTATTCACAAAAGACAAGACATGAAAGCAACATAAATGTTCATGAATGGATGAATAGAGAAAGGAGATGTGCATGAAACACATGTGTGGGATACCATTCATCTTAAGAAAGTGTCCTGCTGAGACAGCATGAATGAGCCTTGATATAAGGAAAGCCCTCAGCCTACTGATAGTAGAAAGAGCATAGAGGTAAAGCCTGTGCTATATAAATGACCAGAATTATCTAAATTTTCGCTGAATGCCCACTAAGCTTCCTTGCTCTGGCCCCTTCCCTCCTTGGTGATATAGCATTTCTTAACATTCTCTGCCCATATTCCTGTCCATTTCTGTGTTCCAGGCTGCAGGAACCTGGAACCTCTCCAGAGGTGCTCATCAAATGCTGATGTTCACAGACGTTCAATGCCAGCCTCAGCTTTGGTTTCTGCTCCTCACATTTCAGGCGTGCTGAAGTGATAATAGCCTGATTGGACTTGCTAAGTGGGATGGTGTCATTGATCCCTTGCTAAGCGGGAGTCTGTGCTTTTAATCCCAAGGAAAGTTTCGCCACTGCCACTAAGCTCACGCGCCCATTTTTCCAGCTATTAAGGGTGGCAGCTGACAAGCCTGGCTAATATCAACTGACTGATTCAATTTATCTAATTGGAAATTTACTGCCTCTTTGTGGTAATTGCTTTCTGATAGGTGTTAATGGGTAATGCAAATATCATCAGAATCATAAGTGTGCCTGCATTACCCTCTCGTGCTTGTCCCCAAATGTCCTTGTCTGCCTCAGCCTATTACCTTCTTGGCCTTGACCAGGATCTAAGATGTCACTGGTGTGCCACTCAAGTGCCACACAGCAATGCTACATTTAGTAATAAACTGTATACAGGTTGCTCGTCCTTCCTACTCTGTGGCACATCAGAACACTGGAGGCTGTTAAACGTTTCCTCTTTGAAAATACTGTTTTCATATGCGAATTTCGCAGCCTTTATACAAGGCTTGGATCTCATTCTCCACCCCATTCTGTCTCAAGGCTCCTTCAAGAGCCACAATCTCAGAAATCCTCTGGAGCAGCTGAATAATTGTTTGGTGCTTTTGAGGGTCATCCCTGCCTAAGAAGGACCGCAAAGCTCTCTCTAGACTACCCAGAGAGGAGGGGGTCTGCACCCTGCAGTAGGAAGGGCTAGAAGCCCTGCATCACAAGGAATTGAGTCTGGAAACTGATGTCAGAGAACAATCAATGTTGACAAAAAGGTTAAAAATACAAGGTCCAAATAAAAGTAACATGATTATAACAACCAATGGTCTCAAAGACATAAGGTCTAGGAAACCACACCAGTGTTTTGTTCCCAAGAGAGCTTACTTGTGGGAATCTCCCAGAAGTGAGATTTCCTTAGATTGAAAACAAGTAAAATACTAACAGTTATATATTAAGACTGTGGTAAAAAGCAAAAGAATAATTCTCAGAAGAAATCCAAAACTAGAGTAGATGAAAAGGAAAGTGCATGAAATTGTAATCAATGAGCATAGATTATATCAATGGGGTCAAAATAAGGGTGGGGGAAGAAGAAAACCAAAACAAAGAAAAGTTACAACTCCTGACAGATTGATAAATAGACATTATCTTTACATTAGAAACTAATACATCAGTTTTTCTTGTTTGAAGAGAAATTTTAAGTCATTGAATAGTTTATAGCAGTGGTTCCCAACTTGAGGGTCATGATCCCCTTGGCAAATCTGTCTTCAAAAGCATATTTGCATTACAATTCATAACAGTAGCAAAATGACAGTTGTGAAGTAGCAAAGAAATATCTTTTAACTTTCTTTTTATTTATTGTGTCTTTCACATCATGCATCCCGATCCCATTCATTTGCCCATCCCTTCGTATTCACCCTCTGCCTTTGCATTCCCTCCCCCCAAAATAAAATAAAATTTAAGAGGAAAAGAAGGGAAAATCTCATCCTGGAAGCTGTAGCGTGAAAAGTGGCTCACACAGTAAACCCTTTTGTCTGTATCATCCTTACTTGCAAGTGTTCATTGTAAAGAGCCATTGACCTGGTTTGAGGCCTCTGATTTCTGCTACACTATTGATGCTGAGCCCTTACTGGGACTCCTATACTGTGATGCCCAAGCAAGGAGCAGGGCCCACTTTTCTGAGTACTGGTAATAGGGAGGTTTGGCTCTCTCATCTATCATAGGTGGTGAAGGGCAAAGAGTAAGGCAAGGACATCTCTCCCCTGCCCACACCACCACATGACAGATAAATAGTGGGGACAGCTCTCCCACACTCTTAACTTTGGAGCTGGCTCACCCACAGCACTGCCAACAGGGTCAGCTCTTCTGTGTTGCCCAGGCAAGGTGCAGGCCTGCTCTCCCAAGTGCTGCAGCTGCTGAGGGGATGGATCAGGTCCCCCACCTGCTGTAGGTGCCAAAGTGCTGAGGGGAGGAAGACATCTTTGGTTCAGCCATGTCACCACATGAAATACAAGAGGGGCGTGACCTGCTCACCCGTTCTCACATCCTTAGGGTCAGCTTGCCAATGCCCTCTCAAAGAGGGTCAGCTCTATTGTGCTGCCCAGATAACATTTAAGAACTCTCCTGAGTTCTTCAGTGGGTCAGAGGTAGGATTAGTTCTCCCTAGTGTTGAAGCTAGTGAGGGGCAGGGGCAACTCTGTACAGCCATAACATCTCAACCTTTGGTGGCGTCAGGAGCCACGGATATCAACAGAAACCATGGTTACATTAAGCCTTGAACCTAAACATGGGCCCCAGCAGTAGCCCAGGCCCAGACATCACCACGGCCCTAGGTGGCAATCAAGCCACCCACCTCAGCCCACTCCTCACCTCTTTCTCTCTTCAGATATGCCTCTGCCCACAGGACCTGAATCATTCTCTCTCTCTCTCTCTCTCTCTCTCTCTCTCTCTCTCTCCCATACCACACCATGTGCACCATGATGGTGTTTCTCTGCCTGGTACCATAAGGTGCTGGGTGGTCCTGTGCTTTCTCCTCAGAGCCCAGGGCAGACAGTCCCAGGCCTGTATGTGGGTCTCCTTGTCCCACTCAGTCTGTCATGGCACTGGCTAGGTCCATGTTTTCTCATCATAAAAAGAACATAAGAGTGTCCAACCACAGCTCTGTCTTGTGGTTGGTTAGGAGGTATTGTTGAAGTCCTCTTGATAGCTGGGGCTAGAAAGCACAGGCTGCATTTGGTTGAGTTCTGTGCACCCCAGTAGCATGACATGGGGCAGAGGTGTAGCTGGAGTCACCTTGCAGGCCAGCGCTAGAAAACCCGGACTGTCACAATGAAATAATTTTATGACTGGGGCTCACCACAATATGAGAAACTTTATTAAAGGGTCACAGCATTAGGAAGGTTGAGAACCACTGATATAAGTGATTATACATATATTGATATAAATATAGATCAATATAGATACAAATAGATATAAATACTGATAGTGGTAGATATGTAATTACATAGTTATGTAGATAACCACAGATAAAGGCTGATTTGTTTTTAAGATGCTCTGGATGCTCTAGAGACCATAAGGGAGAAGTTTTATTTTAGAAAAATTACTTTTTGTGTTTCTTTCCACCTGGGTAGAATATCCCTGAGAAGGTGTGAGAACATAACAGAAGATATAAATACCTTCTGGTTTGACAAGTTTGACAAGGCTTGTCTCCCAACATTGCTTTAGCTGCACAGTTTACAAGTAGCCTAGCTGATATCCACACATTATGCAGTAGCTGGAGAAGTGAAGTGTGAGTCTAGAAATGTCTCTTAACTTATAGGTGAGGATGTGAAATGCTGTGCTTTATTTCTAAGCCATTTTTAGAGCAGTTCCCAAGGTTGGGGCTGCCTTTGAGGCATTCATCGACATTTGTTGTTGGTATCCTAGTTTGTTTCTAAGGGCTCCTGTGCTATTGATTGAAATAGAAAACAAAGCCTCAATATGAGAAAGAAAATTATATATTACCTGTAGTTAGCCAAGGAGCCTCAATGCTTCCTTGTCTGTAGTTGCTCGTGTTGGGGCTTCACTCAGGAACCCTGGGTAGTACCAAGCCTTCAAATATAGCCATCACTAGAATTGAAGACCTGTGCTCTCTCTGGAGCAAAATACATTGTCCTTCACAGTGCTTTCCCTTTTTGTAAAGGTGACCCATCCCTGAATTTTAGAAGCTAACTGAGGGCAGTTCTACTCAATGAGAACTATTGAAAGCCTTTCCCCTTTGGAGTCTTCATTGCTCAGTCTAGGCTGTGATCTGCTTGGGGAAACAAATTGTTCCACATGGCTAAGGGTATCAACTGGGTTTCCTCTTTTGTCTGTAGTCATTTCCATTGGGTCTTTTGAACCCTCTGCTTTTGTTCTTAAAAACTTGAAAAGTCAAATCTGAAAGTTAACTTGGAGTAACAAGGGTCCCAATATCCCTTTTTCCTTTAGTTACTTGCTTATATCCATACATAAGCACATCAAAGCACAGAGGTAAGTTATTGTCTCAATCCTTAGGTTCCAGAAACAGCAAAGCCTAAAAGGACAGCCTTAGATGAGGACAATCCCACATGAGGGAAAGGCTGGATAGTGGAGAAGGAGCAATAATCTCTTGAAGGCCAGACCATTCCCTCAAGCAATGTTTTTAGACCTTCTTGCAACACCAAACTAAGACAATTATAAATGCATCTAGTTCTCTGTTTAATTTTTGTTATTGTTGTTGTTAAATTAAATGTTCATATCACTTGACAAAACAGGGCAGCAATGAAATCAATCCCCTACTTGTGATAATCTCTGTTGGCTACTGGGACATGCACAGAGTATGGAGTCCCCCATTTTATTTACCTATGATATGTCTGAAGAATTAATCAATACCAATAGAAATTGCCTCAATCTTTGTACAACTATTGCCATAATTCTTAAAAAGGCAGCCTCTAATCAGGCAACTGGATGGCAAACCCCTTGGGATACTTTCCACAGCCAATACGGGAGTTTTCTTCTTTCTTGCTTTTTCGTAATAAGCTTTGTCTAGCTGCTTAACTCCTCCTCTGTCTTTGTCTTTTTCCCTCACCACTGAGAAATGTTTTACTCAAGAGTCTGTTTCAGGTTGACTTTTGGTGACCATTACTGCCCAGAACCTTAGTCCCTGGATCAACCTCACATGCGTGGAGAAGGCTCCATTAACTCTCAAAGATCTAACTCATTAAGAAATAAAGCAAAGTAATTTAGGAAATACTATACTTCCAAGAGAGGGTTCAGGATGAAGCGGAAATTTAGAAGCTTTAACGAGGACAACACCACACAAAGGAATGGAGAGTTTCTGGGTCACTTGCACAGTGTGGGCTTTTTCACCCAAGCTCTATTTGTTTAATATTAGCCTTGGTCAGGAGGTTTCCAACCTTACTAATTTCAAGCCATTGGCTAAGGTCTTCTTTGGGACTCCACTTTACTTTACTGTCTACCATGATTCTTCAAGAAGAAAGATTCAATTGTTCAGATGGTAGCATACTGGTTTAAACCCAAAAGATGCTATGATACTTTTCACCATAAATAGGTTCTTGGTCATAAGTTTGCCTTTTCTGCTAATAAATCATCAGCCATCATGTTCATCCCAGGGCCAAGAAAGAGCCTGTCTCCCAGATCAACATGGTTTTTAAACAAATGTCCCACTTTCCTGGGCTTGAAGCTCTAGAGCATGTACATAATCACAGAGTTCATGGAAGAAAAACAGCAGCACCAGAAACAGCTGGACTGAAGCAGTATTGCCATGCCTTCGATTTGCAAACCTTCCATGGACTAGTAGCATGGGAAACTTAGAATGGCAGATAAGAACAAAATTTTACTGGACAGTCTTTTCCTAACCAAAAGCATTTTGGGAAGCCATGCACACTGCCATCACAAATTAATATCTGTTCTCACAGGGGAGAGAGATTTAGCAGAGCAAGGTTGAGAGCAGGAGCTATAGAAAAATAAAATCATTCATGTTTGTATCTTTCTTAATTGAGAGTGCTGGGTAAAGTGGCTGTGTTTGTTGTTTCCTGTCCATCATCAGCTGGGACCATTCTGAGAAGGCACAGATGTTTCACCCCTGGCTTACAATTGGATGCCCACAGACAGACATTCTCCAAAGATTTCCTTTTCTCTAGTGGCTGCTGAATTATTCACTTTCCCCAAGTGCTTCCCTAGCCTGGCTTGTCATTATTAAGTGTCCTTTCTGCAACACCCACCGTCTCTCCCTCCATAATAGAATCTTCTCCCCTATTGTCTACCTCATTTGCAATTCATTCTCCTAATCATCGCAGCTTTGTCTGTGCTAAAGAGCACCCTGGACTCTTTCTATATCATTTCTTCTCGCTTCAGTTCGGGGAGGGAGAAGCAGCAGCTGATGCACTTCAAAAATCCACTCTTTAAAAAAAATGCATTGCTGCCTGATTGTAAAACACTTTAAATAAAGTGTCCTAAATACACTTAACTGCTTCTTCATTTTAATTTAGTATTGGGAGGTATTTTTTTTTTAAAAGACTCATTGAGCTTTAACAATAACTCCTCTGGAAGGCTGGAAAGTTTTAAATGGTTGTAATGCTACAGACTTTGGAAAAGTCATAGCACCAGAACTCCTTTCATCGGTTATTTTCAACCCTAAAAAAAAAAAATCTCTGCTAGGTAGGTGTGTATACAACATATACTCCTATGTGAATAGCCCATAATAATATATGTTAATATATTTTCATATATTAATATATATGTAAATGTGTATATGCCAAGTGGAAGTTTTCATTTATTATATTTACAAATATGTGTATCTGCAATATACACATCTGTTTACATATATAAATACATACATGTATATCTTATAGATACTACAAACTGCAGTTCCCTGCAAAGATCCGCAGCTAAGTTGAAGAGTTGGCAAACAGATTGATGGGAAGTTAATGGTTTGAGGGATTTATCATGTGGCACATCAAAGTCAAAATGAACTGAGCTATCTTTAGTCTCCTTAACACTCAATTACTGAATCCCCTCTGTTCCAGATAGAGTCTCTTCTCTACTGCGAGGTGAACTTCGGGACTGTGCTAACACAGTAGACCACTAGCTTCTACCAACCTTGTAGAAGTGTTTAGTTAAGGCTGTGAGTATCACTAAATAGCATCTGAAACAGAGAGAAATTTGTTTCTGCTTTGCTCTTACCTCCTACCAGCCACCACCACCAATATACTTGGTGTATGATTGATTAATGACTTTCTTTGTTCTCTGAGCAGAAAAAGTTCATTAAGACCATCCATAGGAGGACATATCACCCAAGGCAACTTGAATGCATGTTCTTGGGCCTTGGTCACTAATATTTGGCACAAAATAAATGATCATTTATTTCCTTTAGAGTACAAGTTGTGTTTTGTAGCAATAGAATTATGTATACACATGAATACACATGTATACACACTCATCACACAAAAATTATATGTGTTTACATAAATACACATGCATATATATATATATCCAAACAATAAAATAATTAAATTAATGAATAAAAAATAGTGCACATATACCTTGACTGCATTCCTATCCGTGACATGGCTTATGCTCCCCACCCAAAACCAGCTCACCTCACACGTGAACAAAATCTTACCTCTTCTACTAGCCCTTTTCCCGTGCCTAGAACACTCAGGTAGTAGGCATCTTATAAAACTGTGTTGAGTAAAATAAAGATTTAGTTCAGCTCCCCTTAGCTGAGGATTTGCCGTGTGGCAAAGCACTGCACTGGGCACTGGTGAAAAGATGCTGGAAGAACAGAATGATATTCCTCCCCTCATAGAAAGTGTGGTAGTGCAGTGTTAAAAAAGTTATCCTAGCAAAGAATGTCTGTGAAGCAAGGTTGTTCAAGTCCTAAAAAAAATTTCTTTTTTCCCAATTACTTTACATGCAGGTTTAGTGATGCTTGAAATTCCATAATTAAAGATTAAGCATTCTGCACTCCCATGACCTTGAGCAAAGTATTTAACATCTACAAGTTGTGAATGTTGTGTTTGTATTATGGGATAATATTACACATCTCTTGGCTTATTGAGAAGACTAAATGAGTCTATCCTTTTTAAAAGGCTTAGGGCCATCTCCCAAATGTAATAAATAAGACTGGATGTTAGCTATTATATCTGTTTTCTTGAATCAAACTCCTTATCCTTATTAAAATGCAAAATCACTTTATAGAGATAATGGGTATATTTGAAAACCAAATGGACCAGTTCCTACCACCATGCATATATAGTTTAAGACAAGAAGAAAGACAAATAAGCCCATTAGTCTTCTTCATCACCATGCTCTAAGGAGGCTGCTTGTTCTTGACCAGTTCTCTACCATTCACTTTAACAAGACCCCCAAGAAAAGAAAAAAATCACTGAAGGAAAGGAGACAGCCTCCCTTTTCAGAAGCAATGACCATTTTCTTCATTTCATACTTTTCCTCATTCTTAAATTCATTTATGAACAAGACTAAGTCCCTCAAGGAGGATCTAAGATTTCCAGAACACCTTAAGGTGGAATAGAAAGCAGTTGGATGCTTCACTCTATCCACTAAGATTAGGATAGGATGGAGTTAGGGTACCAAAAGGACAAACTAAGAGGAGAGGCACTGATGATGGCTAAAAGAGGATGCTGTCGGAAAGAAATAAAATAGCGGAAAGAGGGTCAAGTGTAGCAATGAGGGGGAGGCTGCATGAGAAGGTGGTAGACGATGTACAGATAACGGGCCTGACAGGGACCAAGATCTTCTGAAGAGCCACCTGAGCCTCTCGCTTTTTAAATGAGTTCTCTTTCTTTAAATCTTGTTTTTAAATTTTAAGCACTTTTTTAAGAAAAAAAAACCCCAAAGGCATATAATTAGTGCATTATCATGAATTTGATGAATAAATGCTAAGATGATTTTTAATTTATTGAGAATTTTGCATGTGCATAGAACATGTGACCAACAGACTCACCCCACCCCTTCCATTCCAGCTCGTCCCACACTCTCCCACTACTTTCTCATCCCACTTGCATTATAACTCTGTTTTGCAGCAACAGAGTCCACTTAGTGCTGCCCCCGACTGTCGCTGAGTGTAAGACTCTCCACTAGCACTTGAGCAGCCTATCAGGGGTCTGGAGAGAACAGAAGCTCTCTCTATGGCAAGAGCCAGCACAGATTTTCACAAATTTTTCTTAGTTCAAAGTAGAAAATTAATTTTGGGCAATGGGCATTTTCATATTTGAACTCAATCATGGTTGGTATTTCGTACTTTTTTTAAAGCAGAAACAAATAATGGGAAAAGGAAAAGAAAAAGATAGGTATTATATTCACTAAGTAAAAGCCAGTTCTCAGAAAAAGGCTCTGAGAACTTATTGAGCCACAAATATGTACCAGCTTTTTAAATGTATTTTATACAATCTTATTTCTAGGACATGCCTAAGAGTTACATGTTGTCTTTATTTTTATAGTCAAGGAAGCAAAGGCTTGGTGCCATTAAACTGTCCTAAGTCATAAAGAGTAAACAACAGAAAAGACTAAAGTCAGAGCAAAGGTTCTCTGTCTAAAACCCTGAGGCCCAAATCAAGCCTTTCTTAATGGAGAGTGCGGTTTTGAAGCGTGCTTTGTGGAGCCTGGAGGCACCGAGTACTAGATTCTAAAACTGCCAGATACCAGTGCCTCTGGACGCCATTTGAAATGACCAGATGGATCTACACAAAATGGTATTCAAGTGTGCCAGCTTCCTGTTACCCTGGGAAGATTCCTTCTATCAATAAAACCACATCAAGGACTAAGCCATCAGACCCGTGTTTTGAAAACTTCTCTGGGGTGTGTGGAGAGTGTTGGGGGAAAAGAGAGAGTAGAAACTCCGAGGACCCTTGCTTTCTGGAGGGGAGTACGGAGGGAGACTCATCTTTTTAACAGATAGTCAAGGCTGAGGCAACTGCGGACAACCTTACCTTAGTTCAGCCACAGATGACTCTGGCCAGACAAGAACCCAGCACAGATGTCACAGCCTGGCGGGCTTTGGAGAAGAAAGGATGTCCATGCCCTATCTTATCAACTCTTCTCCTTGTGCCTATAATCAGAGCTTCCTTTCCTTTCAGTTTTAACCAATGATTGATGCTGAATCATAAAAAGCATACCTGATGATGATGACTTAAAGACCAAGGCAAAATCAGGGACTGAGCTTGGGTAGTTTCCCCAGCAAAATGTCCTCTTCTCATAGAGGAAGCAGCCCTCCCTAGCCCAACAGACTTCTTGGATAATGGGATAAATAAGGAAAGGGTCCAGAAAGATTGTCTAAACCACCCAGAAAATCTAATAAGGATTTGCTGGAGAGTAATTTTGTTGTCGTTTGCTTGCCTTTTTTGTTTGGGGTTTGTTTTGTTTTATGGTGGTGTTGGAGGGGACGGGGTGGTGGTTTTCTAAATCATGTTTCTTATTTCACTGAGGGGGAATAGAATATCAAGAGTTTGGTTGGTTAAAACCGGCTAGGGACGTATTTCTTCCTGACACCTAGTATTATTCAAATGACAGCAGATATGACTGAAAGCATTTATCATACAGTCTGACTCGCTTTAATCTCCCACAAAGGAAGCTGGGCTCACCGCACCGGGCAGGAGGGGGGATAATGAGGCTGCAGACCATGCTGCCAGAGTAGGGCATTGATTTTAGGTGGCAAAAATAGAACCGGCTTCAGTTTCCAGCCTGCCCGGTGTCTTGAAGTAGATTATCAGCTGAACAGCACCAGTGCAAGGAGATGTTTCCAGGCAATCAGACTGCTTATACATAGGGCATTAATTCTACGGAAATATGTCATGTTGCCCAATCAAACTGGCTCCCTCTTTAGATAAAGCTTACATTCTCCAAGGCAGTGTTCGCGGTTTGGAACAGCAATACTGACCTCTGCTTGCAGGGCATGTTCTAGGAATTAGCACCTGGGTAGGGTTAATGATAGAAAGCTCAGCTGCTCCTAACTGGTCATTAATCCCAATACCCAGCAACTCGATTTCCGCAGCTTTAGGATAAACCTAAAATCAAACGGCCTCGTCAGACCAAGTAGATTTAGTACAGGAAAAGCTAATGACCACAATAGCCCGTCCCCGGGGATGCGCAGGAGAGCGGAAAGGGAGGGGAGCTAATGCAAAATCTGTTTTTCCTTTCCTGATATTGCCAATCCAGGTTTCCTTGCCTCATACACTATGGAGAGATTGGGGCGTCGCCAGCCACCATCTGCGAGAATGAGTTGTAAGTTGTTTTTCTAGTTAGTGTAATGGATTTAGCGCATGCCCCTTCATTTCCTCACAACTATGACTAAACAGCCTGCGACTACAGGTGCCTGGTCTTACATAAACTGCTGTCTGGGACTAAGCTGCCAGTCAGGCTAACCTGGATCCCGTGGCTTGTGTGCACTCTGGAACCACTGAGCAGAAGCTACGCAACAGAAGCCCACATGCATCCCTCCACTGTATAGATCGCATCAACCATCACATGCTGGAGTTTTTAAATGGAATCTGTAATCTTTGAAGCTTCATAGGAGATGGTGAAGATTTTCTAGAGCAAGGCGCCTGCAGGAGTGTGGAGGCAGACTAAGAAGGGGAAGAGAGAATAGGAGCAAATATTGACTTATGCTAATGTAAGCCCACGTTGTCTTTCTTTTCTTTCTTTCTTTCTTTCGTTCTTTCTTTCTTTTTCTTTCTTTTTTTTTGTTTTGCTTTGTTTTGTTTTCTTGCTTTTTATTCTTCAAGACAGAGTTTCTCTGGGTAGCCCTGGTTGGCCTGGAACTCATTCTGTAGGCCAGACTAGCCTCAAACTCAGCGATTCACCTGCCTCTGCTTCCTGAAGAGATTAAAGGAGTGCACCGCCACTGGCCAGCTAAGCCCACATTCTCACTTTTCTTATAAACAGAATATTTTTGTAGGCTTTCCATCTGCAAAAGTGCTAACATTACAGCTCAGAACCGCCCGACTCCAGGCAGCTGTCTCACCTGATAGATGAGGAAATTGGTTCTCGGCTTGCTTCATTTGGGCAGCCCTCCATGTCCCTAAGTTCTCTTGATGGCCTTGCTTCACTATCAACACCATTCTCACCTGTCTAATTTTCGTGAAAATTGATATCACTGCTAATTTTGTTAAGTATTATTTTCTTACACACTCAAAACATGTCTTCTAGAAGGCTAGGACAATGGTGAATATTTCTTACTAATTTTACTGCCTAGCGCCCATAATAAATGCAGATTTCTTTTTAAAAAAAATCTGGAAGTGATTTGGGCAAAGAAATAAAGAAGGTTTCATTGAAAAGTCTCTTCGATAGTTCAGTATGCTTGTTGTTCATTTGGAGGCAGAGGCTTCCTTCAGGTTGGCCTTGAACTCCATCCAGATCCTCCTGCTGTAGCTTCCCAAGTGCTGAGATTATATAGGTGTGTATCTGTTCAATTGTTTATTTTCCCTTTTTATGATTATAAGCATCATTAAAGTGGTAAAGCTTCTGACATTGGCTAGTGGTCCAATGACCAAACATCTGCCTTGACCTAATTATATCCAGATTGCCTTTCAGTTTTTCACCCATGTTGAAGACAGGTTAAAAAAAAAAAAAGAAGTAATACCAAAAACCAAACCAAACAAACAACAACAATCAAAGAACTCATTTTATTAAAAGTTAATTTCCCACCCCACCCCACCCCCTGCCGCCAAAGGTTTCCTAGGATAACTGCTGTGAAACTCTGCAGGAGCAGCTGGTTTTCTGAGCTCTCACCCTGCTTGTCACAACACATCAGTTTGCTCTAGCTTCATGGGTGTGGACAAACACAAGCTTTCTGAGTCAGAAGGTAAATGATTAGTACTTGTAGAATAGCAACAGGTGTGAGCATCAGTGTGATTGTGCCAAACCCACAATTCCCAAACAACAGAGAGGTAACAACAATGGACCCTGGATGAGTAGCATTTCAAAAGAAAGCTCAGTTATATGATATTAGGAAAATATATAATTATATAGGTAAATAATATAATTATATTATATTCCTCAGCTGAAAGAAACCAAATCTTTTATAAAGGACAGTAGGGTTGTCTGTCCTCTGCTCCAGAAGGAGGAACAAGCTCTATGATTCACCACCAAACACTGCACAGTCTGAGGAAGACGACCTGGAAGTACAAGCAGAGTATTTCCTCCTGTGGTGTATAGAAATTTATTAAAGCCATGGAGATCACCCCCAGCAGGGCCCCCCGAATGAAGACCAGAACCTATAATCCACCTGTCTGTGGATTTAAACTTGGTGATAGAGCTTTAATAGCATAAAGGCAATTATATAACATGAAGAGACAAACACTATCTTAATTTGTCAGCTGGCTCTAATTTAAAAAATATTTTTATAATTATCATAGTATAAATTCTGTTTATTGATGTTCAAAGTGTCTAATTAACTCATGTGAAAGTAACAGATTTCATGGGGGTTACTAAAAAGACAGTAAATATCACTAATTCTGATGTTCCAGAAAGATGTGTTGAACTGGTAAAGACACACGTATCATCACTTTAACCAAACCGAGAAAGCTGGATAACATATAACAGAACTTCAGTGAAAATAACCAATCTTAACACCAAGAAAGAAAATTCTGCAGGTGCTAGAAACACAAGGAAACTCAAAACTACAGAAATAAGTATGAACTAAAAACAAAATTTCTTGTGGTATTTTGCTAACCAAAAAACCATCAATAACCAGGGAAGAAGGTAATTTCTGACCTTTGTAGAGAATAGAGTCCAGGCCATTATTCTCAAAAGCACAGAAGCAGTTACCAAGGCTTTTCTGAGTGGTGAACCAGGACTACACTGACATTTCCTAGTACCCAGGAATGAACAGTATTCATGTCACATAAAAAAACTTTTAAAGTAAAAGCAATGCCATATGCAAAACTAGAACCCGTATCATACACTCAGAGAATTCTATGAATTCTTTGTATGAATTCTAAGATTTGTTTGTTAGACCCTTTTCACATTGTGGAAAGAAAAACAAAAAGCAAATAAACAAAAAAAAACAACTTCAGAGAAATGACTCTGTTCACCTCACAGTTTCAGAGGTCACAGTCTGCGGCTCCATTGTTTCTAGACATGGGAGACAGAGTGTCAATGCAGGGAGAGCACGAAGCAGGCCTTTGGTCCCATCATGGTTACCCAGGAATCCTGGAAAAAGTCAGGAAGAGAAATAACAGTTAGGATACACTTAAAGGGACTTACTTTCTCCAGCTAAAATTCTTAATTGTCCAGAAGTTTTCAAAATAGCCCAAACAATTGAAGACCAATACTTCAACACATGTGCTATAAGGGACTGACACATCCTAACCATAACATTCTTTTCCTAAAATTCAAGGCTGTCTCATAATGCAAAATACATTTTACCCATCCCAAGGCATCTCCAGAGTCTTCAGGCTTCTATCATGGATGAAAACCCAAGTTCAGAATCTCTTCTGAGAGTTAAACTCTTAGATGTATTGGAAACCTTTATAGGCTCTCTATGTACAACTCCATTCCACACACCAGAAGAAGAAGAAGGAGAAGGAAAAGATTTGATTTGGGCTACAAGTCCTCTCAGGGTACTGACGACAAAAGGCATGGAACCAGGACAAAACTGAAACCTAGGAAGAAAATCTAAACCTTGTAGTCACATATTCAGCCACGTATCCAGCCCACCTGGCATTTAAGTGAGTGCCAGGAATCTAAGCTCTAGTCCTTACATTATGTGATGGGTGTTTTGTCCACTGAGACCTCTCCCCAGCTGCCATTTGCAGTTTTAAAATCATGTCTTTCCTTTTTATTTTCTTTGAGACAGGGAATGGTGTACCTCAGGTTTCAGATTATATGGCTGAGGACAACCTTGAACTCCTGGTCTTCCTGCCTATACCTCTCAGATGCTAGGAGTAAGAGGTAAAGTGTGTGCCACCACACTCCACGTCAAATATTTTCCTTGCCTGACCAAGCAGTGAGCATCTGGTAGCTCTGCTTTGGGTCCACAACTCTCAGGCTGAGCCTGGCTCAATCAGACCTTAATGCCCACACCACCACCTGAATGCCAGACTGCCCTTGAAATGTGCTCTATCAGGTGGGATTAGGCCATCATTTCTAAACTGAGCATTCCACACACTGTCTGGACAAGGTCATAGTGTGCACAAGTTCTTTGACAATATCTAACACAAGTAACTCAAGGCATTCTTGCTTCCAACCAAAAGTTCAGTAGTAAGCATTTACAGTCCACATTCCTGTTAATGCTTTTGTTTTCTGAAAGACTCCCCAAAATTCCCCATTAAACTCTACATAAAGCCATCTGGACCTTTTTTTATTTTTAAGCACATTTCTCCAAACTTCTCCAATTCTTCCCACAAACCAATCCAATGCAATGGTTTTTTTTAAGAATTTTTTTATTTTATATTTTTTATTTGTTTTACACACCAACCATGCCCCATCCCCTTTTTTCCATCCCTTCCCCACCTCCCCTTCCAACCCACCACCCCCATTCACTGCCATGTAAGGCCTCCCATGAGGAAACAACAAAGCCTGGCACAATGTATTGAGGCAGGACCAAGCCCCTTCCCCCCGCATCAAGGCTGAGCAAGGTGTCCCACCTTAGGGAATGGACTCCAAAAAGCCAACTCAGGTACCAGGGATAGATCCTAGTCCCAGTGCCAGGGGCCCCTCAAACAGACCAACCTAGACAACTGTCACCCCCATGCAGAGAGCCTAGTTCAGTCTAGACTCCCCAGCTGTTAGTCTAGAGTCTGTGAGTTGCCATGAGCTCAGGTCCGCTGTCTCTGTGAATTTCGCTGTCAAGAATTTGTTCACCCCCCATTGCTCACATGATCCCTCTTCCCCCTCTTACAGCGCTCTGAGACACATGGTCAGTTAGTTACAGAAGCAATCCTACTTCTCTATGGGAACTATGAGGATTATGGGATGTCTCCTTCCAGACGCACTGGCTTCGCTCTGCACTGTGCCACTATCATGAGTTTTGTATGCACAAGAAATGGAAGCTGATGATTTTTCATGAAATTTCTCCCCAAAATCTCCTCGATTGCAGGTTTAGCCTCTCGCTGTTGCTGTTGCTTTAGGGTTCTAGGAACTTTGGGACAGAGTTGCTGAAAGATGTAGGCCACAGGTCATCCTTGGGGACTGTCAACATGGTAGCATGTTTAGATACTGAGACATCTCCTGTGACATCCACAATGCTTTTAACTCACAGCCACGTCTGTTTATTTTTCCATGACCCACAAACTTACCATCTATAATTCAGCTCCTAAGTATCATCCTGCCTAAACATGTTTCATGTTTGCCTACATATGTGTATATCCTTATAACACATCTGCCTAGACTTTTCCTATCCCATTTTCTGTTGATGTGGCAAGATTCTCTCCTTCTTTTCAACAGTCAGTCTAATCTTTCTCCTTGTGACCTTCTCTGGATTATAAAATCTGTAGTGATTATTGTCTACCATATACTACAAAGCACTACTTTATTTACATATTTTGAAAAACATTATTTTCTCAGTGTTGCTATCACTACGGTTTCTAGATTGTGAACATCAACACTAGAAATGGTTTCCAGTCCCTAGTGTGGATAATAGTGCCCATATTTTCCACAACCTATGAAAATGATAAGGACCCAAAGGTCATGTAGATTAAAGTATGTTTTATAAGCTGCCAAGTGTTCTGAAAATATATGTTATGTCATTATTAATATAATATGAAGGTTAAATTAAATACTCCGAAATTTCTCATATGAAATGAACTGTACCTATTTTAAAAACTGCTGAATGTGCAGACTCCGGGAGATAGAATTTATCTAAGCAATATGAAGACAGATGAAGTTTCTTCTTCCTCGGAGAAGAGGGAAAGAGAAAGAGGAGGAAAGGGGTAGTGTCTGGGAAATACATGAAACTCTCCACTCGTGCTGTGAGCTCTCTGCATGAATACTTCTCCCTGTCATCCACCCCGTATCCTCAACATGACCAAGCAAATAAAATGACCGAGAGGAAGACAATGAGAGCTGGCACATAGAACTCAAAGATATGAAGTATCTGACATGACCCTTAGGTTGCTTTACTTTTAGTTTAAATGGTGACCATGAAGGCAATGGCCCCTGCCGGGAAATCAGCTGAACAATATTTATAAAAGACTCATTTTCTGAATGAGAAGTAGTTGTCCTATTAGAAACGTGGAGAACAGTTAGGAAAAGTGATTTTATTAATGCCTTAATTTCACAATGTTCTTAGTGTGGAATTCTTTACTAATAATATTTGCTGCTGGTCTCAGTTACACAAAGAGTTACAAACAATAAACAGTTGCTCCAGAGGGATTATTACTGCATAGTTTGGTGGAAAAGAATTTATTGCTTGTGTAATAGAATGTAAAAAATTGAAGCTTTAAATAAAGGGCCATTACTAGAGATCCACATTACAGATTTTAATGTGGATGAGCCTTGCATAAAAATATACAAGAAATAATTGAGATGTGACCCCATAAATCCCGGCTCTCTAATAAGAATCAAGGAAAGAAATGGTGTCAGAAAGCAGAGAAAGAGATTGGAAAGCCTTTTTTGCCAGAGAGCTGTTCAACATCTGAGACCTTTCCGACAAGGAGGAAAGCAGCGCTGATGAGAGGGATGCTAGCATTTAACTCACGGAGAGTAGCAATTGCTTTAAACAGCATCATTCCCATAGAGGTCCAGATCAAGTAAGCACCCTGTTGTGGCATGCTAAAATGGCTCTGCTGATTAATTTCTTCATAATTTGAAAAGAGAAAACATTTATGAGTCTATGTTCTGGCTAAAATGTGGACAGGAAAGAGATCACTGCCATGGGCCTTTAAAATTCCATCCCAGTCTTCAATAACATCATAAACACCTAGGCATGGTAGTGCACACATATAATCCCAGCCATAGGGAATTGTCAGTGAGGGGAGTGTGAATTTTGGTCCAGCTTGACCAATATATTATGCTCCAGACAGTCGATGGTGTTTACGGAGACTTGCCTCAAAACAAACACACAGGAAGAGAGAGAGCAAGATCAGACAGAGCAGATATAGTGACCCACTGGAGACTTGGGTTTGGGACATGGGGGGCAACTTTCACACAGAGAAAGTCACTTCTGCATCTGGAATTACAAAAGACTAGAAACTCTGACAAATCTATGAAAGTATCAAGAGGGTCAGCTCTGTCCTTTGTCCAGGCTCAGAGGGTTTGAAGATGCCCATCCACCTAAGATCTTACCTTATTCCTTTGCCCTAATCTGTGAAATTAGGCCCAGGGCTGTGAAATTTCTAACTATTGAAAGGAATGAATAAGGGGAAAAAGGAACCAAGCGTGAAGGTAGGCTGCTACTAACTCCACACACAAAGAAAAGAAAGATGTACTTAAGTTGGGAGAGAGAAGAAAATTGATTAACATCTCAAATGAGATACATCCCAGTTACCAAGAAAAAGCAGGGATAGCACTTTATGACTCTTGATCATATTACTGTCACTTACCTGAAAGGACAGGGAAATTATGAGATATGTCAAATTTCCCATCTGAGGACAAAGAAAAGTAACTCATCCATGCAAAAACATGTTAATGATTTAGAGTTGGCTAAGAAATGGAGTTTCACTTTTATTACCTCCAGTAGTACCCCCTTTTACCATGCTAGTTAGACTATATTATAAAAGCCTAGAGCATCTTTCTCTCTCGAGCTGCCAGAAGACTGGAATCCAGAACATCAGAGGTCTAACAGGCCATTCAGTAGTTATCCTTTATTCAGTAATCATTTATTGAGTGCCAACTTTGGGCTGAGCACTCTATCACAAATTTTCACCTACATAATGTAATTTATAACAGCCACATTCACTCTCCATTGTTGCAGGAGGCTAAGGCCAACGCTAATGCTCCATGTAACCTAACACAGTACTCAGTGCTCAAACGCAATAAGCTGTAGGGGGAGTGGAGTTACAATCTCCTTCTTTTCCCAGGAAAACAAAATGAGAAGAACTAGACAATTTATCAAATAGTAAAGTGTGAGTGATGGATGGGGCTTCTAGCCATCACCATTGTGCTGATTCTCTCCTGGATTTGGTCCATGCAGCTTTACCATTTGCTACTTATATATGCCTCTTCCAAATAGCACCACAACACGTAATTGTCATCATGTCCATTTGTTCTGATATACTCTGGTATGATAGTTCATCTCAATTGTCAATTTGATTGGGTTGAGAAAATGCCTCAGAACTCACAAAGCACAGTTCTAAGAATATGTGTGTCAGTTTCCAGGCACGATCAGTTCCTGGAGGTTCTGACATAATAGAACTCAATGTCCTGAAGGATTCAAAATGTAAGGAGACTGTTGGGCATGGTGGGTGGAGGAAGGAGGTCACAACGGACGTGTGTTTGAGGGTTAAATTGTTCCCTGGACCCGCCCTTTCTACTTTTCAGCTGCTATGAATTGAGTAACTTCCACCAATACGCCTGCCATCATGATGTTCCATCTAACACAGAGGGTACATGAAACTATGAGCAAAAACTAAATTTCTCCTCTCTTAGATTGCTTCCAAAATGCATTTTTATCAAAGCAATAAGAAAATCAACTAACATACCTGATATATCTTCATATGCAAACCTTATCCCTTATTTCTTGGTCGCTTATTTGACTACCCTGAGTGCAGAAGTTTGGACCTTCATCCCCCAAACTACCTTGATAAAGACAAGTTTTAAAAGCATATTATTTTCTCTTTGTTTGCTTGTAGAGTCATTTCCTTCTATTCCTTCTAACTCATGTATGAATATTAATTCTATCAAAGGACTCCTGTCAGAGGAATCTAACACAATGCAAATCCTTACAAAGTAATCATTTCAATTCTAGTATCTGTCAGTCACTCCTGAGCTAATAAACTTTCTGTCCATATTTTCTATTATCTTCTTTGAAATAAGAGTCCTCCTCCCATATCCCTAGACAATCTGTTCCATTCTCCCCTGTAGATACCAAACTTTTTGAATGCTTATATTCAATATATAAAATTGTAAAGGATTTGCATATGACCTGTACACAACCTCTCATATACATTAAACCATCTCTAAGTGGCTTGTATCTCATGCAATATAAATTCTAAGTGTTTTTTTTTACTATATCGGCAACAAAATAAAGCATGCATATGATTAGTACAGTGCAATGTTTTCAAGTATTTTTGAACAATGCTAGATTGAATCCACCGTTGTGAAAAATGGACAAGGGAGGCCAACTGTACTCCAGTCTCTGTGGGCATGAAAAAACTCCAGACTGCCTGCTTAGACAACAGAAATTTTCTCACTGTTTTGGAGGCTGGAATTTCAAGAGCTTAGAAGTCAATAATTCCTTCCTTACAAGTAAGATTCTGGACAACCTGAAAACCAACTAGTATGTTAGATACATTAGAGAACTGAGGTCTCAGGAAAAACTACTACTGCAAAATTAGACATGGCTGGCTGGCTAAAGCTTAGCAGACCAGAAACCTACAACAAAAGACACTATTTCTGGGAATACTTTAAACCGACAAGTTACTAAGCTTGGTAAAAGTGGTTTGTGGGATAAAACCTCAGAGGGGCCCCAATCTAAGGCTTATTGATATTTCAGCTTCACTTTCAGAAGCCCTGTCTTGAGCTCAGCGGTTACAGATTATGAGTAGGGGCATGAGTGACAGGAGGGGTTGAGGAATGTGATGACATGTTTAGCTTAGGTGTGCTGTAACAGAGCATTGTTTGAAAAGAAATCAGGACTAGCCATAAACGTATTTGTAAATTCTCTGGCATCTTAGTCACTGTTCTATTGCTGTGAGGAGACGCCATGATCAAGGCAACTATTAAAAGAGAAGGCACTTAATTGGGGGCTTGCTTAGTTTCAGACATTTAGTCCATTATTATCAAGGTGGGAAGCATGGTGCCAATCAGACAGATTCTGAAGCAGTAGCTGGGAACTATATCCTGACCTGTGGGCAGAGAGATTGACTCAAAACCCACCCCTGGTGATGGTAACACACTTTTTCCAGCAAGGTCACATTTCCTAATCCTTCTAATCCTTTCAAACAGTGCCACTCCCTGGTGAGTAAGCACTCACATGTATAACTCTCTGGGGGCCATTCTTATTCAAATCACCACACATGGCAACTGAGTCAAAGGATTCTTTAGGATTGGGGCTATACCTCTGTGGTGCTGCTCTTCGTAACTGCACATGCCCTGGATTCAACCACCGAAACAGAGAGGAAAAGACAGAAGGAAAAGAGAATCTTTTTTGTTGTTGTTCTTTTTTTTTTAAAGTATAATTGATATGCTAAGAAAAGAGAAAAAATAGAGTCACATGATTTTTTTTGTTAAAAATCAAAGAGGACAGAAAAATATGCCAAAGCAAAAGCAGAGTAACAGGTAGAAAAACATTGAAATAGAGGGCTGGATTGGATGCTATCCTTAACAGCTGGGACAAGATTCTTTAGAAAAGCAGCTTCAGAAAGGAGGACCTTATTTTGGCTTACAGTTCAAGAACTATAATGCATCAGAGCAGGGTAGCCCTAAATCAGAAAAAGCTTAAGGTACAGAGTCCAGAAGCAAAGAAGAACACAGAGACACAGCCAGGAAGCAGAGACACAGTCACAAAACAGAGACAAATGCAGAGGCACAGAGAGGAAACAGAGATGAATGGAGAGACACAGTCAGGAAGCTGAGATGATGCAGAGACACAGTCAGGAAGTACAGATGAACACAGAGATATAGCCAGGAAGTATAGAGGAACTCTGATGCTCAGTTTGCTCTCTCCTTTTCATTCGGCAGAGGACCAAAGCCCATGATAATAGAGTGGTCCTTATCTACACACCCAGAAGAGTGCCTCCATGGCCGCTATAAATCTAGTCAAGCTGACAATGAAAGCTGATCATCACAGTAGCTCAACACTATCAATAAACACTTTAAATATGGATGAAAAAATATCAATCTATTCACACAAGAAGTAAGATTCTGAACAAACAGAAAATTTATCCCTTTTTTAAATAACACTGGTAATTTGAGGTCCTGAAAAAAACTACCACTTGAAAATTAGAGACAGATGGTTGGATACAGAGAATCACAGTTTAGCTGCCCACAGGAGAAAGGGATGTGGACAGTGAGAATTTCCATCTACCAGTGCATGTGGCTCTCTGAGAAGCACAGTGGCTGCATGTGATTAAAACCCAAGGGTAGATTCACATCCTAGGGATCTGTATGTTAGTTATATCTGGTGCAGGAAAATCCGCAGGCCATTTTGCTGATCCTGGGTGTAGCTACACACCAATAGGAGAAGGGACCCCAAATGTTTAGGAAATTTCTGGACGCTACAATCCTAACATCCTGGCTGTGCTCAATTCACAAGAATTCCATTTACAAATTAAAGGGCAGGGATAGTAAAAACAAATTATCACAAAGTTACTGTATGTTTTCTGGAAGAAAGCCACTCTAAATATAAATTAAATAAAACAAATATATAGAAATAAATAGAATAAATTAAAAGTGAAGGAATACAAAAGTATGGCATGTCCTTGGTAATCAAATATAGATTTTATAGATACATACATTTGAGGAAAAATAAGGCAACGATGAGTAAATGTTCTATCAGATTATGATATAGACTTTCTTAGATGGGAGAAAATTGAGTATTTCAACCTTAAAATTGAATCTAGTAGATTTCATGTTAAGATTGTTACCACGCCAGAGATGGGTCTGTGGATAAAAGCACCTCCAAGAAACATGATGACCTGAGGCCCATTCTCAGGAACATTGCGGTAGAAGCAGGGACTCAGTTGACCCCAGCAATCTGTTCTCTGACATCCACATTCATGCTGAGGCACACTGGTGTATACACGTCTTTCAAAAATGTTGCTGCCATCAACTCACCTTTCCTGAAGGTATTTTTCTAGTTTCTTTTAAGGTACATTTTCGATTTTGAGTGCTTTGGCAGAGTATAACTCCCAATTTCTCCAGTTCACAACATCATTTAATTTCTAAACAAGTAAGGATCATAGGTTCCCGAATTTTCCTGGGATCTGATGTCTGCTCACACTTTTTAACCTCATGAAGTCACTGTGCCTATCAGAGACACCGTGCAACTAGGGGACGGAAACTGTCACTGCCTGCAGAGGGCTCGGATCAAGATGGATCCAGGTTTTGAAGGTATTACACCTTCGGAGACCCTCTATAAGAAAATGAACATGAAATTTAGAAGAGAACAATGAGCACACTAAAGGAAATTAAAAGAAGTTATTCAATTCTGGCAGATACCACAACAAACATCACAAAAATGGAGAAAACAGCATGATATTTAATATTCTCATTAATCTTCTGATACATATATATATATGAAACATTTCCCCACATTCTTGATTGCATATAGTTTGATCACGTCTTTACATAATAATTTCATTTAAACAATTTTCTATTAAGTAAGCAGGAAAAGATGAGCAATTCAGCTTTGGCTGCTCATCATGTCCTTTTATTACCAACAGTTCAGAGATTGTTCAGCACCACCACTCAATATTGGTGATACCTGTGTTTTTATAATTGCCAACCATGCTCTTTCAGCTTGAAGCTGCAGGACTTAAAGCATCTTAAATGTCCTTGTGTACTAATCAATTTAAATCTGCTGTTGAATGATAGCAACATATTAACTAGATGGGTCTATAGGGGCACAGTCAATGGTAGAAATATTCCTTGACGTTCCCCTAGTGCTGGGTGATTTGAGGTAATTGTGCATGGGAGGGACAGATAATTCAGCAAGCATAGCTCTCTAAATCAAAACGAACTGTACTCTCAACCCTTTGGGGAGAGCCTTAAAATGCCAAGAGGTTTTGAAGTTACGGAAGAGCAGGAACTCACTGTGTACATGGTCTGTGTTCCAACCCCAGACGTGCCAAGGATGGCTAGGGACAGTAGGTCATTCAGAAAGTTGAAGTAGATACAACAATCATACACTGAAAACAATCTTACTTCTACAAAGTTTACAGAGCTATACCCTTGTGAGAAGCACATTGACATACCTCTTTTCAAGACCTTGGGTGAGTCCTAAAATCTGGGCTTCATGCTGTGTCTGTCTACAGGTGACAGTCCAGGTACGCTGCTTTGGTTGAGACTAAGCCATGTAGATGTGCATTTCTGTGAGCCTAGGGCACCACAGGTCCTTTCACTCTTGCTCCATTTGCCCTGGATTATTTTAATATCTTTTCATTTATCAAGGCCTACATTCTCATTTTCCTCTTTATTCATTGAGGCACGCCCTCCCCCTTTCCAATTCTTCCCTGTGGAGGAAGCCGCTTTTAAACCCTTCCCTTTCCACTTCACCTTTACTCAAGAGGATCAGTAAGTCTGTTTTGAAATGCAAACTCCTGATTTCCAACAGAGGGAAGGTGAAAACAATGGAAATGAAAGGTCAGAGCATCCCTCAGGTATCGCAAAGCTATTTGCCTGTGTTTAAACTCTGCCGCTAAGAACTGACTGAAAAGGGACTGCGGGGAAGCTTGAATGGGAAGGAAAGAAAACTCACAAGCCTGTGACGTGATGGGTTCCAAGCCTTAGGTAGCAATGAGGAGAGAAAATGAGAGGCACTGTCACTGGAAGGACGAAATGGTGAGGAGGCGGAAAGGGACATCACAAATGAGGCCACGGGGCAGGTCCTGGATGATGTACCAAGAAAAGTAGGAAAAAACACCCAGAAAGCAGCAAGCCACTGGGCCCTGACCCCCAGCCTAGAGTCATGTGAGTGGGCGCAGGGAGGCACTAACATAAAATTAGACTTTGGGGGTCATTTCGGGGAGCACTAAAGCAAGAATGTCTCCACTGGACAGTGACTTGGCTAACGATTTGATACAAGAAGACCCTTACATCCAAAATAAAGTAATAAGAAGCAAATCTCCACAGGCCTGTCTGTTCACGTGAGTGTCAGCCCGCTGCATCTGCGGGTTCAGGAGCCACTGATTCAACCAACTTCAGATTTAAAATATTTGTATACAAATTTACATTTTTCTGAATATCTACAACCCCTTTTTATTCCCCCAAATAATAGAGCATGACCAAACACAACAAGAGCACTGAAGTAATTGAGAGATGAGTGGAGCAAGAGGTAGGCGCACTGGTTAGACTCAGAGTCACCATTTTGAGTAAGGGACTTGAGGAGCCTTAGGCTTAGGTTTGACAAGTAGACTCGCCTTCTTCAACCTCTGCATTTTTTTAAATGCTTTTGTTGCCTTAAGAAACTCTGAATTTATATACAGAGATATAAAAGAGACTCCCCATAGATACATAATCTATAATTTATATAGTTTTGCAGCAAAATATATTTTAATAGTTGAAAGAATGCTACTTAAATGTGGTGATAATATGGTTTCTTTGCCTTTCTTCACCCCAAACTTTGTCGAAAGTATGGAGACTCATATTCAAAGCAGAGCTTTATTTCCCGAAATTTTTCAGAGGCCATCTCATGAGAGCTGAAATTACTTAAAGAGTGTGATTTAAGCATATCATCTGAAACCTACTATGCAGGTAAACTCAGTTTCCCAGTCACCAAATGCCAGGATGACCCAGATAGACCGGCCGGAACCCCTACATGCCACCGGGCAGTTTGAATGTGGACTGAATAGAGATTCCATTTTAATTTTTAAACTGGCATTGCTCTTTTGCAAAGCCCCAGGGCATGTGAAGAGTAGGATACACCAATCTTTAAAATGTTTAAATTCAGCAGCAATGATTAATAAAACATCAAGCTGGAACAGTTTACAAAAAGTGCTCCCAGGATGCCCTGCCTCCACCTAGCCTTCTCATGCATGCCAGCCCTCTTCACCTCTGCAGACACCTCGCACTTGGACAGCTGTATGTTAAGGACTTTTGTGTTTTAAGGTTTGAAATGTGACCATCTCTCATCCTTTGAGCATTTATAATTAGCAGGTCCAGTTTGTTCTTACTTGAACCATGTATATGCCCCCAAATTTTATATGGAAGGGACCTAAACTGGGGACAGAGACAAAGGCAATTTTCAGGCAGGCTGTTTTAAAGCTCGACCATTTTTCAAAAGCATTTTCATTGAGCATTTCCTCACCTGCATGTGTCTATGTACATGCATGCATATATGCAAGTTTACATGTGCGGAGGCACACGTATGTGAGTGCATAGTTTATATGCATGTGGAGGCCTAGAATTGGTATTGGGGCTCTCCCGTGACAACTCTTCCATCTTTTTCTTTTGAGGTAGGGTATCAGAATCAAACTCAACAGTTACTGATTTGAGAAAACTCAGCATTATTTCCTGAAAATTTTCAGGGACTTTCATGAGCAATGGGATTACTTAAAGAGCCTGATTTGCTCATTAGCCAGCTTATTCCAAGGGATCATATGTCTCTGCTGTTCATGGCTGTAAATATAGGAAGACAACCATACCACTTGGCACTTACTTGAGTTCTGGAGATACGAACAATGGTCCTCAGCCTACAAGGCTAGTGTTGTAAGCACAGAGCCATCGCCCCAGCTTCCAACTTTTCAAAAGCACTTATTTAGTAGGTTTTTTTTAAAGAGATAACACAATCTCAATCTCAATCTCTCTCTCTCTCTCTCTCTCTCACACACACACACACACACACACAAAGATACACACAGACACACATGCACAATGAGAGAGGGTACAGAGAGAGAGAGAGAGAGAGAGAGAGAGAGAGAGAGAGAGAGCAAGGTAAGGAGGGAAGAAGAGAGAAGGGATACATTGGGCTCAGTTTTACCCTTTAGAATGCTCAGTACCAATGAGTAGCTAGCTATGTATTGGATGAGGATCTTGAGGTTCTCTCTAATCTTATATATGGTGTACCTGTGTACATATACACATATAGATGCACTTGCCCATGCATGTAGAGGCCAGTAACTGGTATCAGCTGCCTTCCTCTATGGCTCCCCATCTTACTTTTGGAGACAGGGTCTTTCATTGAGCTTGGAATCCACTATTTACCTAGATTGGTTTGCCAGGAAGCTCGGTAGATCCAACTCTCTCCTATCCACCAATGCCTAGGTAACAGGTACATGCCAACACACTTATACATGGGTGCTAGGAATCCGAACTCATGCTTGTACAGAAAGCACTTTTCCTTCTCCCATTGAACCATTTCTCCAGACCCTCTGAATGGTCTTCTTATCTCCCATTTTCTCCTATGTTTACATACTCAACAACTTACCATTTTCCGGACACCAAGCTGGTTCATGAGTACAATTTGGGCTTGCAGCATAGGATATAAACAGGAGACAGGATTTGACAGGATTAGGTGACATGCTACAGTAGACAGAGGAAACATGACTGAAGCCATGGATTGTAGTGATTGGGGGAGTGGGCCCTGCTTTTCGTCCGGCCCAGCTCCCGCACGGCTAGCTCATACCCGGAAATAA